>JBAWJQ010001767.1:0-219948 GCA_037783105.1 Bactrocera zonata
TACTTTTGTAACAATAATTTACTGAACGAACTGCATGGAAATGAAAAATTAAAAGCAGAAAATCTATTAGAAGAATACGCATCCATATTTGCAAACGAAGGAAACACAGGAAGAACCGGCATTGTCAAACATCGCATAAATACCGGAGACGCTAAACCAATCCGACAAGCTCCGCGTAGGGTTCCACTAGCAAAACGTGAGGATGCTAACAAAATTATTGAAGACATGCACAAAAACGGTGTAATCGAACCTTCAATAAGTCCATGGAGCTCACCCATCGTCTTAGTTAAAAAGAAAGATGGTAGCACCCGTTTCTGCGTAGATTATAGGAAGTTGAATGATGTCACAAAGAAAGACAGTTATCCTCTACCAAGAATCGACGATACATTAGACACCTTGTCTGGAGCGAAATGGTTTTCTACATTAGATCTACAAAGTGGATATTGGCAAGTCGAGATCGATGAACGTGACCGTGAAAAGACCGCTTTCAGTATGGGCGACGGGTTATGGGAATTCTCTGTGATGCCATTTGGGTTATGTAATGCGCCTGCAACGTTCGAGCGACTGATGGAACATGTGTTAAAAGGACTCAACTGGAAGACATGTTTGGTGTATCTTGATGACATTATCATCATGGGAAAAAGTTTTGATGATCATCTGAAAAATCTAGAGGAAGTCTTTCAGCGAATAGCATCAGCCGGATTACGCTTGAATCCCAAAAAGTGTTCATTATGGAAGAAGCAGGTCACATATCTCGGACATAAAGTGTCAACTGAGGGAATTCACACCGAGGAAGGAAAAATAAAAGCAGTGAAAGATTGGCCTCGACCCACCAACATTCATGAACTCCGCAGCTTCCTCGGCTTATGCACGTATTATCGCCGTTTCGTACCTGGATTTGCGAACGTGGCTAGAAGTTTACATGATTTAACAAAGAAGAATCGCCCGTTTGTATGGCAGTTGGAACAAGAAAAAGCGTTTGAGCGGCTGAAAGAACTACTTTGTACGGCACCGATGTTAGCTTATCCAATACCTGGAAAGAAATTCATCCTGGATACAGATGCGAGCGCTTATGGAATTGGAGGTGTCCTGTCTCAGCTCATCGACGGACAAGAAAGAGTAATTGGGTATTACAGCAGAGTGCTCGGGAAACCAGAGAAAAACTACTGTGTGACGCGCAAAGAACTACTAGCTGTGGTGGAATGTGTAAAACATTTCCACAAGTATTTGTATGGACAACGATTCTTGCTGAGGACTGATCATGCAGCATTAAAATGGTTATTACAGTTTAAGAATCCGGAAGGCCAAATTGCACGATGGATCGAAAGATTACAGAATTACGACTTCGAAACGGAACATCGAAAGGGATTCACCACAAAAATGCGGATGCATTATCACGTCGCCCTTGTCCACTGGAATGTAAACATTGCTCCAAATCAGAAGGAAAAGAAGGTATAATCGACGTGCGATTACTGAATATAGAACCTGAAGATGATTGGACTCCTCACCGCATCAGAATCAATCAGCTGGAGGACCCTGATCTTGCAAAGCTGATAATAGCCAAAGAAAATGGGGTACGACCACCAAAGGAACAAATAAGTAGCGAGAGTCCAACGGCAAAAGCATATTGGGCCCAATGGAACAGCATAAACCTCGTTAATGGATACCTTCATCGTACCTGGGAAAGCGAAGATGGCAAACAGTCTCGTCTGCTTATCATAGTACCGAAGTCCATGATCCCGAAAGTATTGAAAGAATATCACAATGGACCTAGTGGAGGGCACCTTGGAATAACAAAAACTATAGAGAAGATTAAACAACGGTTCTACTGGATCGGTTGTCGAGATTCCATAGCAGAATGGATAAGTAATTGCGTAGAGTGCATGGCAGCTAAAGGTCCTAAAGCCAAAAGTCGCGGTAGGCTACAACAGTACAACGTGGGATCACCATTTGAACGAGTCGCAATGGATGTTGCAGGTCCGTTCCCAACCAGTACGGCCGGAAACAAATATCTACTGGTTGTCATGGACTATTTCAGTAAATGGCCAGAAGTATATGCCTTACCAAACCAGGAAGCGAAGACAGTAGCCGAAGCGTTTGTAGAAAATTGGATAACAAGGTTCGGAGTGCCCGTCGAATTACACTCAGATCAAGGCAGGAATTTCGAATCTTCCATTTTCCAAGAAGTCTGTACATTATTGGGCATCCACAAGACACGGACAACAGCGTTACACCCACAATCAGATGGGATGGTAGAGAGATTCAATCGAACGCTCGAAGAACATCTGCGGAAAATCGTCGATAAAGATCAACGGAATTGGGACAAGTGCATCCAGATGTTCCTGCTGGCGTATCGTTCAGCGAAGCACGAGACAACTGGTTACACGCCAGCAAAGATTATTTTCGGATCTGATCTGCGACTCCCTGCTGATCTTAAGTTTGGAACGAATCCTACAGCTGTAAGAAATGATGGAGATTATTGTTCTGCCTTAAAGGAAGAAATGAATGAATTGCATCTAATGGTAAGACAGCATACGCATCTGATGAGCAATAAGATGAAGGACCGGTTCGATCAAGCGGCAAATTCAAAAGGTTTTGAAGAAGGTGATCTGGTCCTGTTGTACAATCCACTTCGAAAGAAAGGCTTGTCCCCGAAATTGCAGACAGCCTGGGAAGGACCCTATATGGTGATGAAACGACTTAATGACGTGGTATACCGCA
Source organism: Bactrocera zonata (assembly GCA_037783105.1). NCBI lineage: Eukaryota > Metazoa > Arthropoda > Insecta > Diptera > Tephritidae > Bactrocera > Bactrocera zonata. The sequence continues at coordinate 2,722 of JBAWJQ010001767.1, forward strand.
TACAAAGAAATGGGAAAGCACGATGTAAAATGAAAGTAGTACATTTGGAGAGGCTCGCCCCATTTGGTTCAAGAGGATTTGTGCCTAATCGGGACGATTAGGCTTTAGTGGAGGGCAGTGTTACAAAAAGTAGTATTAAGTTGTATTTGTATTACTATATGCATCCCTGATTATGAACAATAGCTGTAGGTATATGGAATAGCATTTGTCTTGTTGTAGACATCTGGCGCCGCACTGTCTGGTCGCCGCGACTAGTCTGCATCTGGCGTCTGGCGCCGTATGTTCTGGTAATTTCCAGACGGGATATTCTAGAAGGACACGTCGGCATCTAGCGAGAAGTGCGTGGCTATAGCCGTATGTTCTGGTAATTTCCAGACGCGATATTCTAGAAGGACACGTCGGCATCAGCGAGAAGTGCGTGGCTATATAAGCCGTGGCAGCGCCAACGTAATCAATCAGTGCTAAGAGTAAACTGCTATAGTGTAGACGAGTTGTGAATTAAAGAGTTGTTGAATTAAATTAAACAGTGTTGATTTTATTTGTCAATCCAGAGATACGAACCTAACAAAGTAAACTAGCAAGAGTAAATTCGTAACAATACTTTTTATTGATTGCACGTGCACACTTGACGATTGAAAAACGAAGAAGGAAGAACCAAGCCACATTTTCCATTTATAGCGTGGCTAGAGTGTTGTAACTGTATAACAGTGTGACCAGAGTGTGGGCAATGCATTGGCAATTTTATAATAGTGTGACCAGAGTGTGGGTAATGCATTGGCAATTTTATAATAGTGTGACTAGAGTATGCGCAATGCATTGGCAATCCGTAACAGGAAGTATCGTTGTTTAATTTTTATGAAGCACACCTAGTATGAAATTGGTTTTCACTCCAGTAGAAAACCCAATTGAGTAATAGGAGTGATCAGATGGAAAGGTACGCAATAGATCATGGATGTGTCTTTCCGCCATTTCCATTGTTATCAGTCCTTGATCAAGCTTGACTCCAATACATTGCAGGACTTTACCAGGAGAGTTAGCATCACACATTGTAGCGAGGTCTGGTGTTGGGCACTGATCAATTTCCGCTCCAACATTATTTAATATGGCTATGATTAATATTATTATAAACATGATTTACAATTAAGAAGAGATTTATAAAATTGCATTTTTGTTATACATGTTTATGTGAGTGTCAATTTAAATCAAACCAACAAATAACTAAATGTTTTACACAGTAATGTTGTTGGGTTGATTTAAATATTTTCTTATGATTTCGTCTAGATTGGAGTTTTCATTACATATTGTTGTTTGTGGAACTACAGTCGAACTTCCATAACTCGAATCACTATTATCCCAAAAAAAACTTCGACTTACGGAGACTTCGAGTTATAGAAAAAAATTTTTTGTTAAAAAAAAATCAATTGCTACTTTAGAGTATATTAAATGATGAATATGTATTTTTTGTTTAAAACACACATTACAGAAAACTGTAATAAGTTACAGTGAAGTGAAATATTCAGAAATTAGTGACTGAAAATTTTCTTTTTTTTTTTGGTATTTTCAGTAAAAAATGACTAATTTGTTTAAAGCCGTATAGTGCTCATCAGTTGTAGTGTCATTTGTTTACAAATATAAACTCAATGTTCGGAAAGCATTTTCTACATCATTTCTGGAAGGCTGGTGAATAGTTTCTTCTACCGATCCCTTGCCGTCACTCTCCGTTCCGCTTAATATTGGATCATCTAATTCAGGGGAGTAATTCTCAACAATATCAGCATCTGTAGGAAAGCCAGTTGTGCAAAGGTCATTATCTACTGCAATATAATCCTGAAGAGTAGCACTGCAAGTTATTTTGTTTGCTTTTAACCATGCTTCGTAATCAGCAGAACTCACTGTTTTTGTGCCCATCGTCGTGCTTTCAGCCAGCAAATTCTTCATTACATCGGCATTGGCAGTAGTAACGTCGATGCTCGCACCATCAAATGCTGCAATATAACGCATCAGGTTGGTCCTCGGAATTTTGTGTGCCGTCGCAGATTGTCGAACGCTGTTGTGATGTATTTTCACCGACTTGATCGCCTCCAAAATGTTGTCGAACCCAACAATTTTCTCTTGTTTGGGATAGTACCGCGGCATAATGACTAAAAAATTTTTCGGAGCATGAAACTATCAGAAAATGTTGAAAACTATTGTGTTGTTGAAATTCTGCACGAAAAATCACTTATACACGTCAAATATATGAAGTTAGCATGTCAAATGTAAAAAACTATGTGGCCCCACATTCCCCAAACGCTCATATTTGCAAAATGGCGGTGGATAATGAACACAATGTAAATTCGTGCAAAATTTCTTTGTGTGTCGAAGGCTAAAGGCTCAACTAATATTATAAACATATTTACCTGGATGAATTTATTGGAAAATGTGAAAAAAATCAACTGTACACAGAGTTGAAAAAAAACTTTCGGAGTGTCGAATTTCTTTTTGTTGTCGCAGAGAGGTTATAACACGTGTTCACAGCTCGAGTGCTATATAGAAACTGAGCCTCAGTATATACAGTAGACAACCTTTTGCGTGATAGCTTTCATGGGGGTGAATAGCGGCCATCTTGGATTATCAGTGGTAGCAATCTGTAGCAACGCAGTGATGTATAAATTGAGGTACTAAATACTTAGCAAATTTATTTTATTAAATAAAAAAACTATAAATATTGTTGCTTAATATAAAAGAAAATTATTTATTAATGTTATATATTTACCAATAGGTGATTTAAATGCCATAGTGTGCAATATTTCGGCCATAAAAATATCATTTACTGATATTCAGATATTCTTTTTGTAGTGAGTTCTTAATAATAAAATGCAGTCCTGTTTTCAGATTTCTCGGTGGTGAGTTTTCTTCTGAATGTATTTGTTTACATTTGACCGACAGAAAACATAAAAGGTGCAGCTTTCAATATTCGAAAATTTTTCAATAGCCGAAAATGTACCTTATTCTGTCCAAAGAACTTCGAAATATTCGATGGAGTATTAAAAAAAAAAATCACGAAATTCGCCTAACTTTCCATTCGTAACACTGGTATAGCTCCTTAAATATTTGATGAATGTTATATATATGTAAATTCACCCAAGTATTACTAAAATATCTAACACATATTCCAAAATAAATTCATACCTTGCTAATTCTCGTTCCGATGGGAATTTGTAAAAGGATTCAGCTCCTGCACATCTACATACACATGATTTCGGCATTCTTCTGTAAACACAAACTTATTAAAAACTTCAACATATTTCTGATATATTTATAGACCTTACCTTTATCTTGCTTTTCAGCAAAAACACTTATACAAAATATATATATTATAAAATAAACACTAAATATAATAATAATAATAAACAATAAATCACTTTGCAATTGATATTTTTCTAATTGTCACTTTGTATACATATGTCAAACGACAAATTACCACCCAGGATTGTATCCTACTGGGTGGTAACCTATTCAAAGTAATTCAATATAATCACTTAAATAAAGTAAACACTTGCATTATTTAATATATTTTAAAGTGGTGATCATCAAAATTTAAAATTTATATGTAGCTCAAATGCTAACACAACACCCTGATTACCATGAAAGTAGCAAAAAAAGTGTTACACAAAACCCTAAGATTTGATAGAGGTGAGTATAAGTATGTAAACAAAGTAAAGGTTGTCTACTGTATATACTGAGAACTGAGCTTAGTATGAGACGAGCCGATGACAGTTGGTTGCAGCTGTCAACCTATACTAGGGAAAAAAATATCGCGTTGGCCCGGGATTCCCCACCTGCCCAACATTCCCCACCTTCCCCTAATAGTAATAGTTTAGTCCCTCGATGGCTACGCCTCGGCTTGGCGTGCGTCCGAAATTATCCTTTACAAGGATTTTGTTGTGGCCCCACGTTGGGCGCCAATGACAAGACCGGTTGTTTATAAGTTTATAATGTTCTTTATTTCCCTTGCTTCGGAGCAAGGGCAGCCGTAAAGGTTGAGCGAGTAAACACAACTGAACTTTTTAAAACTATTGTAGCGGCGACTACGCCTAAATACCTGTCTGAATAAACTGCACACGCTCTGCCGCGTGACTTGCCAGCGCAGTAGCAGCGATAGGTGTTTGTTGTTGTCACGCGCAACTCGTTGAGCGCGTCGTCAGCAATATCGTTGGCAGTGGAGTACCTGGCTTCTGTAGTTTGAAAAATAATTTCCGCACGCTCAGCTCCAGACGCATCGGAATTGAAATGTTGTCCGGAAGCGTGTTGTTGCTCTTGTTCTTTTGTTGTTGGCTACTATGGTGTGTTAACTTATATTACTGCTTGAAAATAGATATCATGTAAGTTAAACATAATATTACATATATACTTTACTGTTTGTTCTGATTATTGGTAAACGATGTCCGGTATTTGTTTAAAATTACATTTTGTATTTCTCCTCTGACTTCTAATTTTTCAATATTGTTAAACTGCCGCATAAATGGCAAGAAACTTTAAAAAAAACTGAAGATCATCTTCATCTTCCTTCTTTTCTACCTCAGCTTTTAAAATTTCCATTCGCTCCTTTTCAATTGGGAGAAATTCAGATTCAAACTCGCTTGTTCTTCCCTTTCTTTTCTTTGTTTTTGGTGGCACATTTGTAGAGCAACTGGTGGAAACAGAAGTGCTGGTTTCAGGCATATCAACAGTTTTAAAAACAGAGTCTTCTTCACTTAGTAGATCGTTAATCAAAGTCGAATAATTAGGATTGCAACATTGATATTGCTCTGGTTCCAAAAGATTCCCATCCATAGGATCCGGAACAACGCTTTTTTTAATGAAGCTCATCAAATCATAATATGGCCACTTAACTTTAACTGGAAGAGCTTCGGAGCCCGATTTTGCTGTTTGACTCTTTTGCAGATTACTCCTGTATGTGTCTCTTAAATTCTTCCACTTTCCTTTTGCTGCTTCTCCTGAAATGTTATTAGTATATTGAATTAAATTATTTTACATATTTGCAGGTTTTTAGCTACAGGACATTCGTTTCGCGATTTAGCTTTTGCTTTTCGCATGGGCAGAAGCACAGTCAGTTTAATTATTTCAGAAACATGCGAAATCATATGGAAAGAACTTTTGGAGGAGTATATGCCAATACCAACAACAGACCGCCTTAAAACTATCATAAATGATTACTATAGGTATTGGAAATTTCCGAACTGTTTTGGCAGTATTGATGGCAAACACTGTCAAATTAAGTGTCCGGCAAATTCTGGGTCCCATTATTTTAATTATTTGCACTACTTTTCCGTAGTACTGCAAGGTGTAGCAGATGCTGACAAAAAATTTGTAACTATAGAAGTGGGAGGAAGAGGAAAGCAAAGTGATGGCGGTACTTTTTCTGGATCAACATTATTTCGATTGCTCGAAGCGGATAAATTGAATGTTCCTCTTCCCCAAGCATTGCCAAACTCAAATACTATTTTACCTAATTTTCTGATTGGAATGATGTGTTGTTGCTGACTTTCCAACTAGTTACATATAAGGCCTTATAGAGTGGAATGCTTACGCGACCTTTGGTGCGCAATTTCCAAAAGGGCTTGATCATGGTGGCCAATTTCTGAAAAACCTAAATAATTGCAATTCATTGTAAATAAATTACCTTAAATAGTTACATACCTTAAAAGTATCCCGCCTTATTCGAAAATGGGAATAGAAAACATCATTCTCCATCATCAAAATAGATTGGCAAAAGTTTTTTGTCTTTACGATGTTTCTCCTATAATTAATATGTTGAATGCATAACACACGCATCCTTTTTTTTCCTTCCAGCATTTTTTTTGTGCTACTAATATTGCTAGATGTTGGTTCAGCCAATTCCATTGCGTTTATTAACAAATTTTTTAAGATTGCGCTCATTATTAAAACTTTGACAGTTCTCAAACTGATGCAATATTTATTGCATAGGTTTGTAAAACAGTGTAATGGAATACATTTAGGTTTTGCATTAGTTGCGCATTAATTCGTGGTTAATGCTTTGCAATATGAATTTACGAAGGCAGCCCTTGTTTAACGTTTTACTGTATTCATTTATCTCACTTGTCGCACTGTTCGCTTGTGTGGTTCACTTGCTGATTGCTTGTTGATCGCTGCTGTTGCACAGTGGTTCCATTTGTATGGAGGATAGCGACAAAAATAGTTAGAATAGAGATACTGACCTGCAATATACACAGCATATTTCTGTTCATGCAAGTACGATATTCTGAAAAAATCGCAATTGCATAACGCCCACTTTTCATATTCTACATATATAATTCTAACGTTAAAATACCTGAGCATGTGATAAATTTTGTTCCAATTCCCGGATTTATTATTAATAAATAGAAAGGAAAACAGATGTGCCATTTAATTTTATAAAATTAAACAATTTATTTTTTACAGTTCAAATAAAAATTTTATTAATTTGGCAGAAAAATAAGGACGTTGTAAACCTCAATAAAAAATTCCTTTACGTAATTAGTCTTCCAACAATTCTAGATGTAGATTTTAATAATGGGTTTTTTTTTGCATGGCAATTTTCGTTGGCCTGTAATAAATCCGTATTTGTTGCAATTCGAGAAGTTTTCCTCGTATGTTGAAGCCTATACCTCTTAATATCCTTGTTTTTGGCTTCCGCAGCTTCCTCTGATAGTTCTCCAATGGATATTATTGCACTTTCTATGACTTCGGAACCATGCACTAGGATCTTGTGAACTGAAGGTGGAAGATAGAACCAAGGGTACTTTTCTACAAGCCCTTTAGCAGTGTCAAGTGCGAATTGCTTAAATTTGTCCGCGTTTATTTTATATCCTGATGACATAGCTTGCAGTAATGCTGCACATCTTAGTATGAGCTCTTCGTCGTCAACGCTCGTTATTTGAGAAGCCAAACCAGCATTATTAAAAAAGCGTCTAGCCGTGTTGGCATCGTTTGACGTCCCACTACCTCCTGTTTTTGGCATGTCCACTATTAAACCCATTTCTGATCTAAACTTATTTCTAACCTGAATTTTTTTTTCCATGAATTGAGTTTTATCTTCTGTCGATCTAATTTGCCTTTTTTTGATATCTAGTCTATACGATACATGAATGAAATATTCAAAAAATCGAATATATGAATGTAAAGGCGATAAACCAAACTCATAATGTTCTTTGTGGACGGCTTTTTGTAGACATTTATCTATATCGTTCATCTCTTTTGGTTTGGCTTGGCATATGTAACACTTAGCAGATGATGTTTGACTTAGTGCATTGCATACTTTTCCATCAACCATAGTCAGTTGCAATTTGTGTTCGACATTTATTTTCTGTCCAGATCTTAAATATTCTGTGCACTTTAACATATCAATTTTCTTCGTGAAATAATTCCTCTCTTCAATGCAAACTTCTGTTGTCTCTTTTTTGACACTAAATCGTATTGGTCTGCAGTATCGAGTGGACGACTGTCGAGGATTTTTCCAAATAACTTTAGTATCTTGTAGTGTCGAAGATTTAGTAACTAATTTAAGGGGCACATAGGATGTTACAAATAAACTATTGTCTTGTAGAGTATTGTTACTAACACGTTGTTTATATTCACTGTATCCGGAGCTACCATTGAATCCCCACTTGCCTATCAAAACAAGATTGCTTATATTTACATCGGGTATGACGTTCAACACTTCAGTTTGGAGATCTATCATACGTGAAGCTGTATGGTCAAGTAAACTTTGTGGCTCCACTTCAGCCTGTGATTCACTCACGCTAACCGATTCTGCATCTGGATAACTTTTTTTCTTTTCACTTAAAACCTTTTTATAGCTGGGCAAAACTTTGTACGAAAGTTTAGAGTTTATAAAATCACTGATTTTTAAGTACTGATGTTTTGTTAAGTTTGTATCAATTATTAGTGAAAGAACTTCGGTGACATTTACTTCCTGAAAAAGTGGATTTGATTCCAAATGTACTTCACGACTTATCAATTTCTGCCAATTTTGCTATTCTACGTTGCTTAGTCCGTTTGGAGCATGCAGAGAAATCAACAGTTGGGCGACCACGTTTACTCGCTTTTGCTTCTTCTTTTTCAGATGGCAAAGATAGAGTTTCGAGACTTAAGGTAACAACCTCTTTGTAAGAGAGCCAATCCGAGTAGTTTCTTAACACGTCTGACTTTACGCGATGGTTTTGTTTCCACATCACCCCAATGCGTCTGCATAAATATTTTACACATTTCAGTATATCATCAAACGGGTGTTCGTCACCTTCAAAACCTGTTTTTCTGACTGTATCTTTAAAAATTTCTTCAAAAACTTCCTGACCTTTCGTCGTATTTGATCCATTTTTGGAGCACCAAATTTCAAAATATAGGAGCGAGAAAATATGCATTGATGAGACGTTCCTACGATAAGAAATTTAAAAAATAAAAATCTCAGAGAGAGACAGTGAGACAACAACAACTAATTCTACATTTGTTTATTGACATTGTAATGGGGTTTCGTCCATAGCTGAGGTATGCTCAGCCGCTCCAGGGTTAGCCTTGGGACCCACGAACCCTTAGCAAAATACAATATTTACTTTCGTAAACGATGTGTCCACACCCCCCTTCTGTGGACAGCCAGACCAGGGTGTGTTTTTACGGCGAGTCAAAGAAGCGAGCGCAATTGGCGTGCCAGGCGTTGTCGATCTGTACGGCGGTGATTTGTACAGCGGTGATTTGTACGACGGTGATTTGTACGACGGCGATTTGTACAACGGCGATTTGTACGACGGTGAGTTGTACAACGGTGATTTGTACAGTAGTGATTTGTACGACGGCGATTTGTGCAACGGCGATTTGTACAACGGTGATTTGTACAGTAGTGATTTGTACGACGGTGATTTGTACAACGGCGATCTGTACAACGGTGATTTGCACAACGGCGATTTGTACGGTTGCGACCGTCCTCGCTGGAGAGCTGGAAGAAATGATCGCATTCGGTGTGAAGTGCTTGCTTATATAGCAGCATAGCGCAGCTTTCGTCAGTGTAGTGGGGTGAGTTGTGTGCGTAGCTTTGGTCAGTGTGGTGAGGTGAAGTTTAGTACGTGCAGGATAATTTTGGTATGGTGGAAAGCTCTACGTTGAGGTCTGGTGACGGTAAATGATGTACAGTGTTGAAGTAAATTATTGTAAGGTGGTGAAAGCCACGTTACAGTCCCCCCCTCACTTCGGATAACGATACTTCGCTGGCTACATGTGGAAGGCGTGGTTTCGATCTCCCATGATGCGTTGGCTGGAGGCTGGCTGGCTGTCCTGGTTGGCATGTGCCATGAACGGGGAGCGGGTGTGGAAATCTTTATTTAGCAGTAACTTCTTAACCTATAGTACAAGGTGTCTTAGGTCCTATGGCTATACGTACTTACAACTAGTGACACCAATTTTAATTTAATTGTACACATGTAACTAGTAAAAAATTAATTTTAATCTCTGCCCTTATGGGTTGAGTTGTACAGGTGTAGTGCAGATAAATACTTAAAACTAGTAAACTTAGTTGTAATTGCTGGCCTTAGGTGTTTAATCGTATAGATGTAGCACGCATCCTTCCCTGCCGTATCGCACCAGGACCCGGTCGCCTTCTAACTTCTGCAGGGCTAGACGTCGGCCTCGAAAGAAAAGCGTCCGCTTGGAGCGCTTGATGAAGTGCTGCCGCGTCATGGTCAGCCCTTCCAAGAACCCTGGGATTTCGCTCGCTGGTGTCACTTCTTGGTGCGATGTGTTAGGCGGGACTGGACGTGCGCTGGTCTCGGCAATGGGAGGTTGGGTCGTCGTCGGGGTTGTTGCCGCCTTTGAGTGAGGCGGCGTCGTCTCGACGTGGGTCGTGGCAGTTGCTTGGGCAGACGCCCCATCGTCATTCGAGCATGCAGTCGCTGTCGTTGCTGGTGTTGCGCATTCTCTACGAGTTGCTTCTCGGTGCTGGCTTCCGCCGTGACGGTACTCGTTGCAGTGCCTCGCTGGACGAGTCGGATCGAAGCTACAGTCGTCAGGTCGCTTCGATTGGCGGAGAGCGTTACCTGGGCATTTGCTTGGACTACTGGGTGCGTCGAGGTTTGGGCGGCGCGCGGCTCTGTCGTAGCACAGGCTTCGCGGTCTGCTTCACGTGGCGTTGGGGCTCGCCTGGTGGTCGGGAGCTTCCGAGCGTTCGTGCTGAGCGGCGTCTGTCGCGGCAATACTTTTATTTCGGCTGGTTTTGTGCCCGGTCGACTTCGGGTGGTGGCTTTGCTGATGCTGCGCTCCAGGGGCTGCCTGGATGCCCTCGGGCGAGTTCGGGCAGCTGACTCGGTGACGTTTACGCTTATTGCATGTAACTGGTGCACCTCGGTTGCATTCGGGTGCACCCGAGGTCGTGCTTCCGGTGGTGGACGGAAGGGTTGTGGCTTTTGCGGCTCGTCTGGTGGCTGTGGTCGGCGCTTGGTGTGGCGGCCCGATGCGTGTGGCTTTCCGCTGGTCATGGGTTTCATTTTGGTTATCCCTGCCTATTGCTTGCGCTGATGGATGGTTTCTTCCAGATGCGCGAGGTGTTGTTTCGGTAAAAAGAATCGTTCGGCCTCGTAACGAAAGTCGACCCACGTGTTTATGACGTTGCGTTTCACCCGAAACCATTGCCTCGAAACCATTCCTCGCATTGCTCCAAAAAGTCGTGTAAATTTTCGCGACCGCTGTAGCGTATGTTCCATCGTCGCACGGAGTTTATAACCTCCAAATCTGGCACTTTTGCAGCTGAGTTGATGTCGCCACGTGTTGCTACCGCTTTGCTCGGGATTCTTACCGTGGTGGTTGGAACAGTTTTATAATCGTTTCCTTTAAATCTTTTGATATTTGTTTTTCTGCCATATCTTTTACTATTATTCGAACGCAAAAACAGAATGAATTGCCGCAATTTATAGATTTATTACTTATAATACAAAATACATTGTTTTTGTGAAGCAAATTTATAACGGGATATTTTTCTGTTACAAACTAACAAGTGTACTACTTTTTTTTGGCATAGCAATGTTGCCACCTAATGTATTTTCAAAAGTAACTTTTAAAAAAACGGTCAAAGGCAGAATCTTATACACACATTTAAAAGTAGACAAAAATCCCTTTTATTGCTAATATAAAATGTCAATATTAATTAAGACCAGATCTAATTGAAGAAGAAAATTACTTTACTTTGAATGGTGTACAAGTTGTTTTTTTGCTTCCTTTATATATAAACCATTGATGATATTACATTCAACCGATATTGTGTTTACTTTTATTATATCCACTGAATTATCAGAGTAATGAACAATTTTTGGCTCCTATACTCTTTTATGACCAATAGAGCATTCTTTATTAAAATTCACTTCTTCATTACTACTCATGATTTCGGCTGGAAATGTATTCAGATTAGTTTTTATATCAATAAACCCTTTATTAAAAGGTTCATGTTTGTTGGTTATTGTCTCAACTATATCATCCAATTTATATGTTCCAATGGGTACCTCAACAACCATCTTTCCAATGTGAAATCCAACGTTGTAGGTTTTGTGTTTTTAATTGATTTGATTTTAAAAATTTAAGTTGTCCAATTTGGTGTATATCCTTTTTCAAATACATGTTTATATTTACTTATTCTAACCTCATAATTTATTTTAAATTTTGGTCTATGAAAAAACTTCAAATTGTTGTATACAGTGTCCAATAAATGTTGTTCATTCGAGGTATTTACCTCTGTTAATGATTAAATCGAACGCAGGACTAAGACACGTCTGTTTATTACGGCAATCCAAATTAGAAGATATCTTTACAGCGATAGTAATACAATAGTTAAACGAAATAATAGAAGTAAGGAATACTAGGTAATTGGGATCAACGCACAGGGTGCATCGTGTAAAATTAAACAATAAATTTAAAATAAATCTTAGACAACCTCATTCGGAGTCATTCTGATAGTCCTATGAATAGTATTATTGTAATCATTGACTAAATTTTTCACTTTAAAAAGAACACAGCGCGTTTTAGTTTTTAACTTGATTTTATTCGCACTTTAAAATTCAGGCGGTAGCGCGACCGCATTGTACAACGTCTTCTTAACAACTGATGCTTAAACAATGAATCTTAGTTTCTGATACAAAAATGAACGATCTATATGGACCGTTACAATGATGGCTGCTGATGGACGCTCTCTCTCTCCACATCATTCCTTTTAATGTTCTATTGAATCGCTCTATTATAGGTGCTTTTAAAAAAGTTCCATTCCACAAATATGACAAACTATATCCTCTTTTTGACGTCTAAGTTGGTCGACAATTAGTGGATGCACTCCAACTGTTTTACTCAAATACTGGTCGTAAATATCTAAACGTCATCGAAAATATTATTGTATATATATGTTACAGTTAAAACCGGTTTTTAGACATAACGCGTTTTTCCTAGTTAGAACTAGTTGTCTCATCGAGCTGTAGTTAAAACTAAAATTAGATTATATCTTGTGAAAACCTTGATCATCCTTTTGAAGAACCACTCCGACTATATTAGGTAGATCAGCTTTTGCTCTGTCAACATTAGGGATTTGTATAATTACATTATCACCGATTTCTACTGGAACGTGTATTGCATCAATGTTATTTTCTGGGCCTGTTTTTTTAAGTTTTGATGTGCTGTTTCCCGGATGCCATTATGCTTCATCTTCAATGCCATATTCACTTGTTTCTGTTACAATTGGCGATTCTCTATTTGTTTTGGACGAACTTTCTACGTCTTTTTGTTGGGCTTCAGTTATAATCAGATGCTGTTCACTGCAACTAGCTACAGACTCATTATCTGTATTATCCGTCATATTTATTTTATTCAACGCATTTTCAAAATCCTCTTCATCTCGTATATCCTCAATAACATCTCGAGGCAAAATCGAAGTCATAAGCCCTACTCGCTGTTGGATACGCCACCTCGGCGGCTCTCTTACTGTTCAGTGCACGTAACAAAACAATTTTTGTCAAATGGTTCTGATATACCATTATAAACTTGAATCCCCGATCTTCTTATGTTTGCATGTCGATAAGGTCGACTTGACAACGACTGTTCATTTCAGAATGTATTATGGGTTTTGAAACAAGTCCTTTTTTCTTCATACTCTTTTTACGCTGACAAGTTTCGCACATAGAGAGAAAAATATTTATCATTTCTAACGTTTTGTTTGCATATTTTCGAGGAGTTTCATTTTTTAGTCTATCCCGAGCACCATGTCCGATGGTCACATGAGCTGCTTCAATCTACATACAAGTAGTACTTCATGGGCTCCTGTTTAGTCACTAATTTTATGAAACAACAAACGGTTGAAATCCTCGTCATTAGTGACACAAAGCTGATGAAATAATCTATCATTCAAAGAGCTGTTGCGGATTTTATCGACTGCTTTGAGGACATATTGCAGTAATTGAAATAGTTTTTCACTTAAGTTTCTAGCATCTAAATGTTGTCTATGAATAACGCAATGTACACCAAAGACATCCGGAATTCTATGTTTGTAACCCTGCTGTTAGGTTAAGACCATTTGGTCCAATTTTTTTTTGTTTTCTTTGTAACTTTGGAACGGTGATATATACTGTCTAAATTTTTCAGCTCAGATGGTCTTTTTATAAAACAATATTATGTGCGAAAATTTAATTCTCTGACTTAAAACTGGACTAAGATAAATTGAAAATTACGAATCTTAGGTTAAGGGACCATTTGGTCCATAGTATATTTTCTTTGATTTTCTTTACATTAATTTTCCAAAAATAAGTATTTATTAGTTTGTTCGATATTTTTTGGCACTACATGATGAGTAAAATGTTTTTCGGTTGGTTTTGCAAATAAACGCACTGCAAATGGAGCATTTTACATCAGACTTCGACTTGCAGCAACTACAAATTCCTCGCTTTCGAGCTCCTGAACTAGAAGCATTTTTAGAGCAGGCCACTGGTGCTGTGGAAGGTATTCGTATTTCTCTCAATAACTGCGCTGAAAATTGTTGTTGAGGTAATTTAGTGCGTTTCATCATATGTGGCTCAGCCAAAGAAAGTGCAAGTTGCCGCAAAAAATTTGGTCTCCGATTCCGATCAGCTGGAGTCCATGAAACATCGATTTCGGAAAAAATTATGTACGCATTCAAAGAGGATATATCTAATATATTTGCAAATACAATGTTTGGCCGTCGATTTGTTTTGCGTTTCGTCGTGTAGGAGCCAATCATTTGATCAGCAGTATCAACGCCACCTAAAGATATGAAACATAAAAAAATATTGGCAGACAAAAAACTATTTGTAGTAAACCCACTCTCATCAACTTTATCTTTCTTGTGCGTTGTACTAATCAATATAGTTGCTTTGTTTTTGTGACTGATGTATGATACTAATATATCAATGTCATTGAATGCAAATGTAGATTTGTACAATGGAAGGTTCTTCACAGTCAGCAATTTCGGAGGAATGAAAGTTTTATTTTTGCGAACCGTTCCCACATATGTAAGTTTTCTCTCATGAAGTTTTTTTTACCAACTCAAATGTGGAAAAAAAATTGTCAGAAGGTTTGACAAGTCCAATGTGATGCACAGTTTACAACTTCGTGAACTGTAATAAATTAGTTTATAAAAATAAATATAAACTTTTTAAATTTCTATTTGTTTTACTAACCTGTACTCTCCTTCACCAATGTTTCCAAATTGAAGCTTTTATAGCTCCCGAGGATACTATTTACTTTAGGGTAGAATTCCCATGTCGAAGGGCTGCCGCCAGAGGGACCAATAGATTTCCTCTCATCTCTATAAATTTTTTGAAAACTTTTATATGAAATGCACATGCATATTAAATAAACTTACCTGTATTTATTTGTCAAGTTGTGTATTTTCACACGAATTTCATTCGCGGAATATACATGCCCCTTTGTGGCCATTTCTGCAGCCATATCCTTGAAAACGTGGAAATTGCGTTTAACACTACGAAGCTGTGGCAATTTTTCCTCCCACAAACAGAGAAGTAATTCGACTTCCTCCTTGTCTGAAGCAGCAATGTCCGATTCACTTTGTCTTGGTGACACTTACCACTTCCACTTATTTTAATAAAAACACGCGGTTAATGTTTAAATTCAATTTGGGTTTACTGAGCCCTTTTAACGATTACAATTTCAGTAGAGTAATTACAATATTTCGATTCGAGATTTTACTAAATAGCAGGCGACGGCGGGAAAGCGAGAATTAGGCGGCGATGCGTATACTTCGTTTGTAGGTCAAAACGAGACTGAAGGAAAACTTTTTAGTTGACCCTTTTGACAGTTGATATGTGTTTTCGTGTGTGGATGTCCTCTCGCGTGTGGGTGGTGGAATGTGGGTTCTGTGTGGGTGGTGTATTGGTGTAGTGGCATTAGGGCATGTTGATCTCTTTTTCCTGAAAAATTAACAAATTTACATATATTTTAAATAATAATTTTATTAAAAATAAGTTTACCTCTTTACCACGCTGTCGGCCATTTTGGTTTACTTTGTCATTTGATATTTCTCCTCTTTTTCGCAAAAATTATCGATAAAATTAGGAATAACACCGATTATCTAGTTGTGTAATCTGAGATAAATTTTTAATCTCGGATTAACTAGAGAGGAATTTTGTATGGAAAATCTCGTTTATTAATTACGGATTATCGAGTTAATCTCATTAATGGAGATAATCTCGTTATATGTAAACATACTATAAGTGTTCGCTACTTTATGGTCAATGCAGATTGTTCCTTCATACCGAAAACGCGATTGCCGAATGTACCCCAAAGCCGAAGCTACCCCGGTCTCCCCCACATATATGTAGATTTTAGTTTATTTGAATGTAGCTTTTAGTTTATTTGAATAAGAAAATGTATTTTAATTAAAAGTGAACGAAAAATTCAAAAGCAACAAGGCTTCTTTTGAATGCTCAATCAGTCGCGCTCGCCGTCTCGTCTACTACTCATCGTCCTCAATTCAGTGAGATGATGCAACAGCTCGCTCAGTCAGCTCGCTCAGGATAGAGTTGCCATCCCACATATAATGATATAAAAAACGGGATGTTCATATTTTGTATTGATTTTCTCTATTATTAAAAAAAAGTCACATATACATACATACTTACATTCATGTTATCACGTATAATATTACATTTTATATTATAAAATCATAATTCAGTTCCTTTCAATGGCATTGAAATTCTGCTATTTTTTAAACCCAGATCCTGCAACGGCAATAAAAGGGCGGCAGTCTTCTATTATCCATTGTGAACACACATTGATAGCGCATTCCTTGTCTTCTTGGCTTACATTTCTCATAACCACTTCCTGTCCAGAAGTGTTAGCGAAGCATTTGTGACGCATCAAATTACTCGTTTCCTTGCCATTAAACTTCAACAAATGCTTGCATTTTCGGCAGTAAACAAACCCTTCCAATGTACTTCCATCGCTCCGTTTTATTTCAGCAAACACGCTCCAAACTGCACTTCTACCTGGTTTCTGCGTTAATTTATAAGTACCATTATCAATGTTCTCAATTATTCGATTTTGATCAGTCATGAATTTTTAAGCCTTTGTACTCAGCTACTCAGCTCCACTTTATAGCGGAAAAAAATATTAACAAATCCTCGTATAACTTATTTTAAATTTAGAACTAAGTAACTTTATTTTATTGTTTTTGCTAATTAACAAGATGATATTTACCAAACAATTTATTTGCTAAGACTCACTTTTCCGATTTTCTCACTCTTAAATCTGTATACTGTTCAAAGCTTCAAACCAAATTGAACTCGCCATTGAAAATCTTTTCCTTTTTATCGCTTTTCAAATAGGTAAGACCATAAGCACACTTCATGCCTGACACAAAACCAACCCACATTTCTTGTATAACATAAAATAAAACGATGAGTTTTTCTTGGCAGCACTATGTGCTTACTTTGAGCTTTTATTTCAAACTGAAAACTTAATTCTATTGCAAGCCACCATCAAGCTTAGCTCGAGCCCTATAAGTGCCTAGTCGTCAAAATTAGGTTTGCGCGTGTTTCGCTCACCTACCTAATAATTGGGAGAACGGATGCGCGTGTAGCGCATTCCATTGAGCTAAGATTGCAATAGCAGTCTCAACTGTAAGTTGACTCCTAATTGTGCAGACATTGTTGTCAGCGAATTTGTATGAATTTATATTGTGTTAACTCATATATGTATAGTATATCTTAGTAATTTTACTATGTTTTAATGTCATTTATTGTGCTATTTTAAAAGAAAACTGAATAAAAGGATAAGAAACAAAGAAGTTTCAGTTTTGTAATTTTTACGAAGTCACTAGACTCACGGGTTTCGTTCCTTTTAAAACCCCTCCGTGTAGGTATAATCTTCAGGGTCTCATCTACCTAATCTCTCCACTTTCTAGAATGTAAAATAAAGCTTGCATCTAGGTTTAAGAAATAATTGAAAAGAAGGATAAGAAACAAAGTAGTTTCAGTTTTGTAGTCACTACAATCGCGCGTTTCGTTCCTTTTTGAAACCCCTCTACGTAGGTATAAAATATATTTTGAATAGGCACGAAATTTGTGAATGTATTCATGAATGATCCACTTATTAGTGAATGTAATCATGAGCCTTTCAACTCGTCTAATGGTAAGCAACGAATAGCTCAAACAATTGTGTACAGAGGAGCAAGCCAAGCCAAGTGTGAGCGATAATGGCCTTGTTACACGTAACGAGTACAGTGGCGAGACAGTATTCTGGCCGAGTATGATACTCGGTCGAGAGAGTTGCTTTGGCGAGTAGAGGTTTACACGTATTTTGTTCTTCTAGTTAGACAGTGAAGTTTTGCAAAGTTCTATTTACAATGTTTGGTAGAAAAAGACATTTTAAAAGAGTTTTTAATGAAGTTCTACCACATCTCATAAAATAGTTGTGGGATTTATTGGAAGCAGAAAATAATACAGTGTGGACAAGACCGAGGATATTGAGGCGATCCACTATTGGTGCAACAAATACCCTCTTTAGAGAATTGGAATCAGAAGATCCTGAAGAATTCAGGGCGCTTTTGCGCATGAATATAGAAACCTTCGAAACCCTGTTGGAAAACATCACTCCAAATATACAAAGAACAGATACTGTCATGCGAGAGGCTATTCCTGCACGAGTTAAACTACAAGTAGCGTTAACTTATTTGGCAACGGGAATGAGCTATCGCTGTTTGCCGGCAATGTACCGTATTTCCCGCTCAGCAATATCTGCAATAATACCAGAAGTTATGGAAGCTATTTCATTTTATTTACAAGAATTCTTAAAGGTAATTTGTAATTGAAAAATAAAATTTGCCTTCAGTAGCCTTTATTTAATGCAAAAAATAATTATAAGAAAAAGTTAGTCAATTGCAACATATTCAATATTATCTGGAATTATGTCGCTTGTAACCACCACTTCCGATGGTGTAGTATCAGTGCCTTCCACTATAAATGAATAAGGGTTATGACCTTCATTAAAATTAGGTTGGTTTGATGGAGGATTGGAAAACGATGTTGTACTTCTGGACTTCTCTCTATAATCTTTTATTCCGATTTCACTTAAAATGCATTGTATTTTCTGTTGTGCTATTAATGCATTTTCAAAAGAAAGATTTTTCAATTCTACTGCCACATTTTTGCCAAACACATCAAACGAGCATTTTTCTTCTTGTTGGTTTATTGATTCATTCAATGTGCTTAAAGAATTAATGGCTTGTACGATGTCTCGGCACCTTTTTTCCACGCATAGAAGTAGGAACCGCCTTATTTGTTGATGCGACATTAGAGCTACTTTGTTGTGTTGAAGCTGGGCATTGCTCAGTTTCAACTTCAATAGTTGAAGACAATGCAGGAATCTGTAAATTGAAATATTAAATTTATATTATTAAATATTATTTCAGGTACCGGACGATGGTGAATGGAAAAAAATTGAAAACGGATTTAAAATCAGGTGGAATTTTCCCGGATGCCATGGCGCCATTGATGGTAAACATATTGTTATTTCTGCACCTGCAAATTGTGGAAGTGAATATTTTAATTATAAGGGCACCAATAGTGTTGTCTTAATGGCTGTCGTGGACCATGATTATTGTTTTCGCTGTTTAAATATTGGAGCAAATGGAAGAAATGCGGATGCAGGAATCTTCAATCAAAGTGCATTGCGCCAAGCCCTTGAAAACAATATGTTACCCAAAGGTGGATTTTTAGTGGGCGATGACGCTTTTGCATTGAAGTGTTATTTATTGAAACCATACGGTGGACCAAATCTCACAACAGCTCAAAAAATTTTCAACTATCGTTTATCTAGAGCACGAAGAATAGTCGAAAATGCGTTTGGAATTCTAGCGAGCAGATTCAGAATTTTTCATACACCTATTCCAACGAATGTCAAAACAACCGACAAAATAGTTCGTGCTGCATGTGCTCTGCATAATTGGCTCAGAACTAAAAGCTCAACTGCATATTTCCCATGTGGTTGTGTTGATGAAGAGGATATCAACTCTGGTGTAATAGTTCCAGGAGCTTGGCGAAGAGAACTTGTTCAAGGGCTGCCCAGTATTACCGATCACAACACCAACTACGCTGGAAAGACTGCTAGGGATTTGCGTGAAAAATATACGGAATATTTCTCCAATGAGGGTGCAGTGCCATGGCAAAACAGGATGATTAGTTAAGATTAATAAAGAAATATTTAATAAACTTACATTTTCAAACGTTTGTCATTTTAGTTCGTTTGCGAACACCTCTTCCATTTCGTGTAGCCACTTTATGTTTGATTTGTAGACGTTGGTGAGTCCAAATCGACCGAGTGGCGGGTGAAGACCGAACGCGGGTTCACATGCAACGAGCGAGTCAGTGATTAGCTCAGAAGGGGCAAAAGAGTGAAGAAAAAAGAAGCACTCGGCCTAGTAAACAAAATGTGATTCTAGTGACTCTCTCTCCACTATACTCGCCCACTGACTCGGTTCATTACTCGCCTTACTGTTTAAACGAAACGAGCACTCGGCCGAGTCACTGTCTCGCCGCCCTACTCGTTATGTGTGATCAAGGCATAAGTGATTGTGACACATATTCACACTCATTATTACACAATAGAGCCCGACCGAATGTAAAATTTTGGCCGAAGCCGTAGCCGTAGCCGAACTTCGGCACCAAAAAAACATTCGGCCGAATACCGAAGCCGAAGCCGTATAAAAAATTTTTTTATTTATTTCAGGAAAATGTATTTTATTTTGTATAAGTTAAGCAGGTTAGGTTTTATTAATAAACTTTATTAATTAATTTATCACTTGTAACTAATGAGTTGTCTCGAAGAACTGTCCTGCTATGCTAACAGCGCAGCCTTAAATACCCTCTCGTCTAATGGTTTTCAGGTGTTGTTGTTATTGTTGCGCGCAGTGATCTTATGCGCTTTATTATACTGTTGCTGGGTTACCTAACTAACCCAAGCGCATGGTGTTGCTGTTGTTAGGTGGTGATAGAATTACGCGCTATCCTGCGTCGTTGCGATGTTGCTAGGCAAACACATGGGCAAGGTTAATTGCCTGCGCAGTGTTCTTAAGCTTGGACAGCTTAGAAAACATATGCGCGAGGTGTTGATGTTGCTAAGCGCCACTGTCGAAAGGTTGCGTGGTGATGACATCCGCTAAGCTGTGTTGTTGCAATGCTGCATTCGAGCGCAATATAATAACTCCTCCCCCTCTTAAATACGGAACGTCCCTAATCCGACGGGTTTTTTGTTTTAACTAACGTAATAATGTAATCCAATTTCCGGATTAAAATTAGTAAACAACCAAAGGATTTCAAATCACCTATGCGCATTGCAGCAGACATATTACGCGCATTATCTGTTACAACCAGATGCACTTTATTTCCTATTTTGAAATTATTTATCGTTTCAGCCAGCTTTTCAGCTACGTAATTTCCAGTACGGTCGTCTTCCAAGACTTTGGCGCCTAGTATAACTCTTATACGTTCAGGTCCATAAATAATATGTGCAGTCAGGCTCAACAACGAACAGCTTTTAGAAGAATTGGTCCAAATATCTGTGGTTATGCTGATCCATTTCGCTTTTTCTAAGACAGCAACAACCTTTTTTAAAACTTTTTCGTAAGTGTCCGGCATCAGTGATGTTCTGAAAAATTTTTCACTTTTCAGTTTGGATTTCGCCGGCATAGTTGGATTTCCAAAATTAAGCCTTTGAAATGCTGCACCATCCACTATGCTATAGGGAAGCATATCAACAATAATGAGATCCATTATAGTTTTATTTATTTGAAGTGGCAACGGGTGATCATCTGGCCACAAATTTGTGCGTTCGATTGCTTCTGGCATGGTAATTTGCAATTTGTCGCTAATAATATTAATTCGCTTTCGTTTGCCTTTCTTTTCTGTGGAATACTTAAACTGGCTATCTCCGTCGACTTTATAAATATATTCCACTTTTTAATATTATGGGTTGTTTGCCTTTTTTTATCCTCGTGCCCAAGCGACAATTCTTTTTCGCAAACATTGCAGATGGCAGTTTTTTTCTTGCGAACAAAATGATCCCAAATCTTGGACATCTTAATCTAAATGCTTAAAGAAAAATAGAAGTATTATAAGTAAATTTTTTTTATTTTAACACCTTACCAACGCGTTTGTTTGTTCCAATCTGCGAACAGCTGATATTGACAACAATGTTGCGTTGTGCAACTGTCACAGCAAAAGACATAAAATGTTATCTACGTAAAGTAATAAATGTCGCCAAAAAGTATGCTATTTTTTTTTATTAATAAACACTTGGTTTTAAAAAAGTAATATTCGGCTAAAAATTCGGTTTTTTTTGGCCGAAGCCGAATGCACAGCCGAATGCATTTGCAAAGCTGAACCTTTGGTCAGGCTTTATTACACAAGCAAGCCGCTTCCGTTGAGCGCAAAAATGTTCATGCACGAACAATACCCGAACTATTAGCCCATTCGGCGTTTTCACTACGCTCGTGTTGAAACAGCTCTACTCAGGCGTTCGCTCATTCGGCTCAACAATGATCGTGTTGAATGAAAACAAAAACACAAAAGAGCAAACTCAACGCATATGAATAAACTCACTGTGCTTGAACAAATGCGGAACCAGCAGCGCTACTGCAACTCTAATGACTGTGAAGGAAATGAAGCAGAAAAAAATCAAAATGTATAATTTCACAACAAACATATATGTACATATGTAGGTGTATTTATTTTCATAATAATGGCAATGGTAATGGAAAAAATAACATAGTCACATTGCAATCCTCAGTAAAACAGGCCACACAAGCGTCGATAGCAGCTTTTTTTCGTCTGGCATCACAGTTTTTAGCAGCGCCGTCTCCTTAAGCGATTTGCAGCACTTATGTCGGTTTAAATTTGAAAAATTTTTTGGCAAATATTTTAAAATATTGTTACAAGATTGGCAGTATATAAATCCATTCAAAATAGTGCCATCCTCTTTAATAATTTCAGATAATATATTCCAAACATGGCACCTTCCCTTATGTCGGGCTGACAATGTGTAAGCGTTTGTACGTATTTTTTTCTAAAATATTGGGATGACAAATATGTACATACTAAAATATTAGTTGTGTACCAAATTCTTAGTGCAATGCATGTGACAGTAAATTAATAATCAAACCTAAAATCAAATCCATTTTTTTTTTAAATCTAATGCATTACCTTAGATTCCTTTGGGAAAAGCTGTATAATTTTGTCCGTTAAATTCGAAAAATAAAATCTTGTTGGCTTAATTTTGTTATAAATTAAGTATTCCGTGATCGAGGAACATAAAAGTTTCCGAGTCTTGGTTGATAAACTTTGATTATTTTCAAAGTAATTTAAAACAGCATTTTCATTCACGTTAGATTTTAAAATTCCTAATAACGAAATCTACTAAATTTTTTTGTAAGTTACTCAGAAACGCAAAATAATCAGCCCTATCACGCAATCCATCGTAGCAAACCTACGAATACGAATGTCCGCTACGAATACGAACAATTTGCTATCATTGAATTCATGTGAATTCGAAACTTTTGTTGCCAGACTTAATTTTGAATTTTGACATTTCGAAATCAGCTGTGTAGAAGAAAAAATAAAAATTAGGATTAATAAAAGTGGAAACGTTTATATTCAAATTGATTTACGAACAAAAAATATGTATTCGCTAACATGAGAGAAGTCGGCGTGATATAAAAATTCACCGAAAATCACTAAGGGACAGGAGTAACCCTTTCGATGTGGACGAAACAATGTACAGTTCATAAATCCATAAAAATTCATTGTTAAATTTTCTTAAAATTATTTTTCTAAAACAGGTTTATTAAAAACTATCGCTTAAATAAGGCGGTCTTTACGTATGTCCTCGATGTTCTAGAGAGGAATGCAAGTTCTTCAAGATCGTCGTCTATATCTTTACTTCATCGATTGTCTTCAGTTTTACGGTTTTTAGCTGAAGGAGGTTATCAGCATGGAGTGGTTAAAGACTTTGATATTCCAATGGCTCAGTCAACATTTTGTTGCATCTTAAAAGAAGTATTGGGATTGCTTCAGTCTCATTTGTGCCCTCAGTGGATAAACCTCGATTTAAGTGATGTTGAAAAAAGGGAAGCGAAAAAGGATTTTTTTCAGACGGGACACATATTAAAATCGTTGCCCCAACTAAAGATAAGTTTCTCTATTATACAATAAAATGAAAATACGTTATGTGAATGCTCAGTTTCCTGGCAGCAATCACGACTCCCACATATGGAATGTCAGCAATGCTCGTTATTTTCATGAGAAAAAGTACCTGGATGGTGAACGAAACACTTGGCTTTTGGGTATTATACATACAAACATATACAGTGTGCGACAAAACATATGCACGAACTCATGGATAATTCAATATTTGGTTAATAACAAAGCAAACTCATTTGGATTTAAATCATTTTAATTTATTTATAAAATTAATTATCTAAATTTATTCAACAAAACAAAAACAATCGAAATTATTAGTAAAAAATTAAAAAAATTCATTTTTTATGATACATAAAACTTTTTGTATGCGACAAAACAAATGCACATCATCAGTTAATTTAATAAAAATATTTTAATTACTAATATTTTGTGGCATAGCCCTTATTTTTTAAAACTTCTTCACATCTGCGTGGCATGGACTCGATTAGGTTCAATAAAATATCTCCGGATATTCCATTCCTTGCTATTTCCACTTGTCGAAAAAGTTCGTCTGTATTTCTGCAGTTATCGCGATTAACCTTACGATCTACAATATCCCATAGATTTTCTATGGGATTGAGATCTGGTGATTGCGCTGGCCACTTTAAAACGTTAATCTTGTTGTGCACAAATCATTCTTTCACACATTTAGCTGTGTGTTTTGGATCGTTATCATGTTGATACCTCCATTTAAGTGGCATTTCTTCCTCTGCGTGTGGCAACATTATATTTTCCAAGATATCTTTATACATGAAACGATCCATTATACCATTAATTTTCTGAAGTGGTCCTATCCCAAACCCCGAAAAGCATCCCCAAACCAAAACGATTCCTCCTCCGTGGTTTATCGTTCCTTTAGTATAGCGGGGATTAAGGCGTTCACCTTTAGGTCTGCGTACTAGTCTGAATCCATCAGAACTTCTTAGATTGAATTTCGATTCATCTGAAAAGAGAACGGTTCTCCATTGGGTTGTACTCCAGTTAAGGTGCTCCTTCGCGAACTCGATCCTAGCTCGCCTATTTTTAACAGAAATAAAAGGTTTTTTTGCACTTCGGTATGTTTTTAATCCACCTTCTACATCTCGTCTTTGAATGGATCTTACGGAAAGATTTAGCTGGAGTTGGTTTCGTACAGATCTTGCCGATGTGAAAGGATCCTTTTTTATTAACCGGATTATTGAATTATCGTCCCGTTTACTTGTTTTCCGAACCTGAAGAACGAAAACGGCTTATAATACGCGAAATAACACTGTGATTTATTCCAAATTTCTTTGCGATTGATGTGACTGATTCACCATTATTGTAATCACTTACAATTTTTTGTTTTAATTGCACCGAGTACTTATTGTTACCCATTTTTCGTGAAATAACGACGAGAAATGACCGATGTCGCAAATAAAGAAGCTACTACTAAAAACACGTGCAAAGTTTTCAATAATTATTTATATGTTGTTCAGAAGATTGTTTTTGTTGTCTAACGGTACCAATTGTTCGTGGTATATAAAAATTTTCGAAGAATTTAAATACCAATTACTTCGTGCATTTGTTTTGTCGCGGCCAAACAACTACGCTGTTAAGTAACAAAAATTTTTTCCTGAATCAGTTGAGCTAAGGTCTTTGGCTTATTAGCGTATACCTTGGATTTCAAATAACCCCACAAATAAAAAAGGTATAAAGGTGTTGGTGGCTTTCAGAGATTCGAAAATGTGTCCCATATGTAGCATAATCGACGTCTCCCTCAAATGCTAATGCATTGACCACGAATTCGCCATATGATCTTTCCTTTTCAAATTTCCTGAGAGCTGCGCTGGTTTCTATTTTAAAGCTTTTTTCCATTCGCTCCTCAAGAAGTTGAGGTATGAAGTACTCGCAAAGTATTTTCAGTTGTGATACCCAAGTATAATTACTATTCCAATGTGCACGAATAATGTTATTTCGCGCTTGTTCACTGTACGAGTATTGACTATCTAAGAATGGATATATGTAGAACTCCAACTTCCTCTGGAGTAATATAATCCAGAATAATAAAATATTTTCCTCTCAAAACAAATTAAATGCTGTTATAGGCATTTTAAGTAAAACCCTTGGGGCTTGTGTTCGAAAAATTAGTAAAAACAAAGTGCAAACATAAAATTATAAGCCGTTTTATACATTTCCAAAAGCAAAATTATTACGTGGTCGCCATGGTACGCAATGAGCAGGATGGCCCCTGAAAATTTTCTGCGTAGGTGTTCAGGATCCATGACGATGTCTCCATAGTCACAGTCGCTTCTGTAAATGTCGTGGATGATTCTAGGTTTAAGAGGCTTCCCACTAAGTTCCTCATGGAACACTTTCCTAATTCTTTCTTTTGGACTAGTAATTGTTTCTGAACCATCAACAGGTATTCCATTAATGAATGTATTAAACGTTTCGCCTCGTATTCCTTCTTCACAAGGGCTAACGGTAACATTTTCTCCAAAGTTGTAATCGCGTGTAATAGAAAATCCGGTGTCCACATCGCTAAAATTATCGAGAGAATCGAGATATGTGTTGAGTTCTCTGATAAACATTGTGCTTGGCGAATTTCCCATTTTTGAAATTTTTGATTATTGCTATTAATTATTTTTAATAAATATATATAACCTCCTCTATATTGATCTTCATGGCCTACGGCCGATAACTGCAGAGGGATTTCATAAAATTCTCACACACACACACTTGTGGTTAATGTCTTATCTTCCACAATTAAGTGACTTCATAAAATTCTCACGCTTTCACCAAAACAAAAGCGACCCAAAGTCCCACCACATACTCAACCCCTCGCCCCTATAAGCGTTCGCCCAGCTCTCAGCCGCCAGAAGCCGCCAAAACTTTGCGATTTCAACCAATTTTGCACTAGGTGCGTAAGATCATTGTCCTGTTGGAATATAATCCGGTTCTCCCGCAAGCGAACCATATCCATAGCAATCAGAAAATTTGTTTTTAAAATGTCCAAATATTGTTCCTTTTTCATCTTTCCATCGATTTTCACAATAGGACCAACTCCATACTGCGTAATACACCCCCAAATCATTAAACATCCACCTCCAAACTTTATAGTTTTCTTTACTTGATGGGGTTGAAGTGGTCCTGAGGTGTTTGACCAGTACCAAGAGCGGCCATTTGACTGGAATCGGTTAATTTTGGTCTCGTCTGACTAAATTACCTTAAAGAAGTTCAAAAAAATTGAAGACTGCCCACAAATAATTAACATTTACAATTACTCGTTTCCAGTCATCACACGTCCAGTAATCGTAGCGTGCCAGGAAATCCTTTCGGGCAGAAACATTTTTTTTGTCAAAGCGGGTTTCTTCTTCTTTTTCGCTTTGTAACCAGCATCTTTTAACGCGCAACGCAAGTCCACTAACATTTTGCGTTAAAGCGGTAGTCCTTGCTTTGGTGTAGTCAATTTGTAGGATAAAAGAAGTCGTCCAACATGTCTAGCATCACGAATTTGAACTTTTACGGGTCTCCCGCCCTTATTGCATGTTAGCTTTTCCAGGTTGCTATTCTTTCCTATCCGCAAAACCGTTGTATGGCTGATTTTAAGCTCCTTGCCAATATCGCGGGCAGATTGACCAGCAGAGAAATGTCTTTAAAATTTTCTTTTAATTTCTTTACTTACACCACGCATTGTAAACGAATTTTACCGTAACACAATAAAAAAAAAAAATTTGTGTCAGAAATTTAAATTTGAATATTAAATTGCAATGTTTACTTAGTGGGCGCAAAACTGGAACAATGTAGTTATGCCATAGTACAAAAAACTAACCTATCTGCGTTTAATAAATGTAGTAAAAAAACACTTGTTGTAATAAAAAACACTTTATTCACTTACAATCACGTTTATTGAAACAATTCAAAGTACATATGTAGATGCTTATACACTAATTGGCCACTTAGAACTACCGAACTACCCGGCGCAACAGTTTGACGACTGATCGTTGCGCACGCCTCTGTGTATCTTACTTGACTGTGTATACCTTGTCCGTTTTCCTATTTCGTCCTCTGTCTGTTCGTTTCATGTTCTGTCGTTTCTCCGTTCGCCTGCGTAGAGTTGCCACCTACCCCGATATGCCATTCCCACATAAATTATTTATTTCTTTGTGAAATGAAAGGAAATGCCTTTTTAAATTTTGCTTGTATACAAAATTTAAAATTTTTCCACATAACAAGCACTGCGGCTTCGCAGAATTATTTAAAATAAAAAAAAAATCCCACACAGCTTTGAACGATATTAACTTTGCCATATTTATGTATCCAATACGAGTACTCGCAGATACGTACATTCATAAATCATAAAGTAATGCGTACAGACCTATTCAGCTTGACTTCTGATTGCAGACTGATTTCACTATCGCTTTGTGACAAAGTTCGTCCCATCGTAAGTGCTCGTTTTACGCTCTTCGTTTGTACGTGTTAGTGACAATCCGTGTGTATACGTATACGATCACTTACGCTCTTTTAGCACCTGCTATGACTTTGCCCATCCCTGAACATAAGTATTCAGTCGGATTTGCGTTTGACTGCATATGCAAGACGGAATGAAAAAGGAAATGAATATTCAACTGAAGCGTGATCAATTTTGTGAGTCACTGTATATGGAGTGTTTTTTGCAGCTGGACATGATTTTGAAGCCATTACTTTCTTTCCGACGAAAAAAGAGTAAAAAACCATTGAATGAAGTCCACTGGTCCATATTATAACCATCTTCTTTTTTTCCTAGAAAACATTGATTTAAATATTTTAAAGTGTCCTTCCATGATGAATTTTTCTCCTCTAACCCATGACGATTGTCACATAGCCAGTGGGCTGTGATTCCATCTTTCAACAAATTCAAAACGAATTATATTTATTTTTATTCCAAACATTGCGTCGGATTTTCCGTGGTATGTACCAGAGATCTGCATGCGGTGGCTGCAATTATTGTACACTGAACACTGCATTGACTGATACGTGTGATGCTAAAGAGAAAGAATTGGATGAAAGAACACCAGCGCAAAGCGAGCAGTGCGCATAACACATTGACTTCTGCAAAGAAGTGTTTCAAGTGTTACGCACGAAACAAGCAGACACTTTGTTTGACTTGTTGCCGAAGATATAAGACACTGCGTTTAGCTTATTGCCGAAGGCATCACACTTTATTTGACTACCAACCACATGCTTTTGGCGCTAACAGAAGAACGCAATTGAACGATGGTTGCATATGCTACATAATTACATATTTACCTATTAACTAGAAAAAAATACCATTTGCAGTCTTGTACTTTTGCCTTTTATTTATTATTCAATATGTGGTGCGTTTATAATTTTCAACGGAGTGTTGATATATCACAATTATTTGTTGAAATTTTTATAATAGGAATGTAAAAATAATAAACTATCGACTGCATTTGGCGCTAGTCGGCTTCGCTTCTCAGTTATAATATTGCCAGCCATTGAAAAAGCTCGTTCAGCCGCTGCACTGCTAGCAGGAGTTGAATGAATTTGAAAAGCTAATTTTGATAAACGAGGATAGTTTTTGGAATTATTTGCCCACCATTCAAATAAGTCAAAATCTCCCGTAATTTTAACTTTTTCCTGGCTATACCATTCCACTTCTCCTTCAGGAGTTTCTGATGCTGTCGATGCTGAGTCTTCTAACAAACTTGGTAGAAAGAACTGAATATCTTGATTGGGATAGGGTGATGGAGTCGTTCTAGTTGCTGTTGAAAAACTTGCTAAGTTATTAGATGAATTTCGCGAAACTGGCGCAGACAACTGTGGAACAGGGCTTTCGGAATCAGAAGTAATATTAGCCAGTGGTATTGATTGGAAAGAATCTGCTGCAGTACATTCTAATTCTTCAATGCGACATATGCAAAAATTTTTAATATCGCGGAGATCGTTACATTGCATATTTACAGCTGGCGGATATAAAAAGAATGCAGCCTTATGCCACAAGGTCAAATTCTTCACCCAAATATCGTCTACATTTTGAATTATTTTTTCTTTCAAAACAGAAATAGCGCCAATATCTTCGCTATTAGGTTTACAGAGGTCTTGAATTTTATAAATCGAAGGTAAAACAAAACACAAAGAGGGTGAGCTGCTAGTTTGCAACTTTTTGAAAATAATTTCAATGTTCTTACACAATTCAAGTAAGACTTTCAGTGTCGAAATATTTATGTGTAAAAGGCGCTGCCTTCCTTCTTTCTCACTTAGCAATTCATTTATAATAAACCAGTTATCAACGATCGATTTTATCATGGCGTAATTGGAATTCCACCGGGTTGGGCATGGACTTTTGAGAGAAGTTGTAAGCCTGTTTTGCAAATTTGCTTTTTTAAAATATTTTACGAGATACTTGCACAACTCTAATATTTCAGTGAGCTCAGTAGTTTCGTCAAATGATTTATCTAACACATTTGCTAATAAATGGCTACTACAACTAATGCGTGTGTAGTTCTCCAATGCTTTAACCATATTCGAACCTCTATCTGTTACGAATTTTATAGCATTCATATTTTGCACACCGAACTGACTAAACATTATTTTTAACTTCTTTAAAATATTGTCACCGGTTGATCTCTCAAAATCCATTGATTTCAATCCTAAAGTGACATCAACAAGTTTAAAATCGTGGTGGTAGTGCAACGTGACTCCTAAAAAATTTCTTTTTACGTAGTTGTCTGACCACATATCTAGTGTAACAGAAGCACATCCACTTTTTACAACGTCGTTTATTTCACTCTTAATCGTTTCCTTTATTTCATCTGCTGACTTTTGTACCTTGCGCGAAACTGTTGTTGGATCTGGCAGCAAGTCTTTTATGTCTACATTTTCCCCATAGGTTGCACCTATCTTTATAAAAAACTTGACTAACTTTGCGAAGCCTGAGCCACCGATACCATAAAATGGCCTACAATCTTCAGTAACCCATTCTGCGCATGCTTCAATAGCTTTTTTTTGTCTTCTTCTGTTACAGTTTTTAAAACTGCTGCATGTTTGATGGCTTGGCAACAAGGATGCCGATTCAGGTTGGATGTGTAATTTTTATTACATTTAAGAACTTTGCGGCATTTGCGGCAGTATACCATCCCTTCTACTCTGGTACCATCTGTTTTCAAAACCTCTGACAATATATTCCAAATGAAACTTCTTCCCTTGTGTTGCAGTGATAAGGTGTAAACACCATTCGCAATTTGTTCAGTGATAAATGCTTGTGTATCGGACATTATATAAAATCTATAAAAAAACACATATCCATACATAAAATAACTCATTTATTTCGTGAACACATACATACATACAATATACATTACAGAATAATATCTTTACATTACTTACAGCTTATTAAGTTACAAAGTTATATTAAACAAAACTGCCAAGTTTTCAATTCCGTGTAAACAAACCGAGCGCAACAGAATAACTGAAATTATGAAATAAGCGTGCCAGTCAAGTGTCGTTGAATTGTTGTTACGGTAAAAAAACAGTCAAATAAAGTGTCATGCCTTCGGCAATAAGCTAAACGCAGTGTCTTATGCCTTCGGCAACAAGTCAAACAAAGTGTCTGCTTGTCTCGTGCGTAATACTTGAAACACTTCTTTGCCGAAGTCAATATGTATATGCAGGCTTAAATTGATCGTCACATGCGGTGGTGGTGTGCGCTTGCACTGCATGCTTTGCGCTGGCGTTCAGTCATCCACTTCTTTTAATGTAAGTAGGCTTAAAGTCAGAGAAACAGCAGAGCATGCCGATCTCTGGTATGTACCGTGACAATTGAATATTTCGAAATGCTTCTAACAATTCATATTTGTTATGAAATCGTTGCATTTTAGCTTGCGAAAGTAAAGTATTATCCGAAATCCCCTTAATTAGATATTCAACAAGTTCATCTTCTCCAATTAGTTCGGCTTTATTCCCTGTTGTTTTATGCCCGTGCAAACGCAAGCATGTTGTTTGACGGTGTATAAACTAAAAAAATCCTTACTTGACATTTTGGGTACAATACAATCACTTCTGATATTTTAAATAATTTTATTATATTGGACGCTCTTTAAATGATTACGCATTCCTTTTACTTTGTCCACAACATGGCCGCATATGTTGCTGCCACAATATAAATATTGTTTGTCGGTTACTGTTGCTCTAACTGGAGCTTCAGTAATGCATAGAGAAATATTTGATAATCGATTAAATTTCTAAACTCTTATTTTTATGTTAAAAAAATATATATAGACGCGTGCTATCTCTTTGACAGTTTTATTAGAAAAGGGAAGATTTAATGACACATCAAAATATTTACAGTGTTGCCATAGTTGATTGACATTAGAATAGAATAAAGGATAGACAACATGTCAAAACGCATGGTTGCATTGGTAATTAAAAACTAATTAATATTTATGGTGTTGCCACAGTACCCTCCTCCTAGAGAGTCGTAGGTGGTGTGATGAAAACTGGCTTTAGACGATCGATAGAAACTTTAACTTTATTCTCCTTTATTTCCACTACGAAATACTTAGGTGAGCGGCTCAAAACTTTGTAGGGTCCCATATAAGGTGCTGATAGTGACGGTCTGACTGAATCATCGCGGATGAAGACATGATCACAAGACTTGAGATCGCCATGAACGAAAACTTTTTGGTTAGTGTGCCAGGCTGTACTAACAGGACGCAGGTCTCGCATGATACGACGGAGCTCCACTAGGATTTCCGTTTGGCTCTGGTTACTGGGTTGTTCGATGAAAAGCTCTGAAGGTAATCGCAATGATGTTCCATATACCAATTCAGAAGGAGTGGACCCGATGTCATCTTTAAATGTTGAACGCAGTCCAAGTAATATAAGAGGTAAATAGGTCGTCCACTGATCCACTTTATGACATAAAATGGCAGACTTTAATGTGCGATGCCATCGTTCTATTAGTCCATTACATTGTGGATGATACGGCGTTGTTCTTAAATGGGTCACTCCCAAATAGTTTAGCAGTTGTTTAAATATGGCGCTTTCGAATTGACGACCCAGATCCGACGTTATGTCGATGGGTACTCCAAAACGGGAAATCCAGCCGGTTAGCAAGGCCTTTGCTACAACTGGAGCTGTCATGTTGGGAATCGGAATGGCATCTGGCCATCGCGTAAATCGATCGATTATGGTTAAGCAATATCGGTTGCCCTCCGATATTGGAAACGGACCGACAATGTCAATATGCAAATGTCCGAATCGGCTACTGGGATTTATTCTGCGTTGGAATAAGCTTTTGTTGTGTCGAATGACTTTAGACCGTTGGCACTGTATGCAACATCTAGCAAAGGTTCTACTATCTTTCGCAATGCCTGGCCAAACGAATCTGTCGACCATCATCTTGACAGTAGCGCGCGAGCCGGGGTGCGACAGATTGTGTGTAGCCCGAAGAAAAGTTCGTCGAAATTTTGATGTTGCGAAGGGACGGATTCGTCCTGTGGATATATCACAAAAAACATTTTTAGTACTTGGAGGTAATATAAAAGATTTTAATTTTAGTGAGTGTCGAATGCTGCCATTTAGGTGTGCTAGTAGCTCTTCATCGTTCTCTTGGTCCACGGCGACGGCGTCGTAGTCAATAATGGCGGTCGTAAGTGATTGAATTCGCGATAATAGATCAGCAGTTACGTTTATTTTACCTTGAACATGTCGAATATCAGTAGTAATTTGCGATATGAAATCCAATTGCCGAGCTTGACGATCTGAAGCCTTATGCAGTTGTTGTCGAAATGCGAATATAAGTGGCTTATGGTCAGTGTAAATGTGGCAGTTACGACCTTCTAACATATAACGAAAATGACGAACGGCGCTGTATAGCGCGGTTAACTCACGGTCATACGTACTGTATCGCATTTCAGTTGATGAAAACTTTCTTGAGAAAAATCCTAATGGCTGAAGTTTGTCATTTACCATTTGATTTAAGACTGCTCCAGCTGAAAAATCGGATGCATCTACCCACAATGAAAGTTCTATATCAGGTAGTGGATGCGCTAACATAACACAGTTTGCTAGTTGGGCTTTCGCAGCTTCAAAATGGCGTTTGGTATCTTCATTCCAATCTAAGATGGTGCTGTCGTTTTTCTTATTTCCAGGAATCATGGCGAATAGAGGTCCTTGTAACTCTAAGGCGTTTGGAAGAAATCTCCGATAAAAGTTGAGCATTGCCAAAAAACGTTTAAGCTCTTTTGCGATCTTGGGCGGTTTCATGTTTGTTAGTGCTTCGACGCGGCTTGGCAATGGACGAATACCGTCTTTCGTAATTGAATGGCCTAAAAAATCGAGTTGAGATACTCCGAATTGCGATTTGGCAACATTGATTGTTAAATTATAATCTCGAAAACGGTTAAACACAATACGAAGATGTTGTTTGTGTTCATCAATCGATTTTGATGCGATGCAAACATCATCTAAATACGCAAATGTAAAATCTAAGCCTCGAAGTACTTCGTTAATTAAACACTGGAACGTCTGCGCAGCGTTCCTTAATCCGAACGTCATATGAGTAAATTCAAAAAGTCCAAACGGCGTTGTAATGGCGGTTTTACAGATATCATCGGGGTGAATCGGCACCTGATGAAACGCTTTCTGCAAATCTATTTTCGAAAATATAATTTTATTTGCTAGGATTGTTGAAAAGTCTTGAAGGAATGGTATCGGATAGCGGTCAGGAATTGTGTTAGCATTCAAACCCCTATAGTCACCGCAGGGTCTCCAAGAACCATCGGCTTTACGAACTAAATGCAAGGGACTGGCCCAGCTGCTATTCGAAGGACGACAAATACCAAGCTTGATCAGGAGTTCAAATTCTGCACGTGCAGCTGCGAGTTTTTCCGATGATAAGCGTCGTGGTCGTGCGCATACAGGTGGACTAGTAGTTGAAATATGATGAACTACTGACGTGTTTGTACGTAAACCAAGTCGTGACGGACATGTGATGTCAGAAAATTCCTTTAAAATGTCCGAAAAATTTTGCGTGAAATTTATAGTTGATATATTTGTTGGATGTCTATGTTGTGTTACTAAACACGACGTTTTGACCAGGGTGTTTCGGTCTACGAGAAGTTGACCTTGTAAATCGACGATCAAGCCATGATGACTTAAGAAATCCGCACCAAGTATACCCTGCGAAACGTCGGCGATTATGAACTTCCAAAGAAATTCACGGTGTAGGTTTAAATTTAATTTAAGCATGACTTCACCGTATGTTTGTACGGGAGAACCATTTGCGGCAAACAATGACAAAAATGATGGACGTGCTCTAGCTAATTTCGTCGACCTCGGTATGACGGATACGTCCGCTCCTGAATCTATTAAAAAACTAATTTTCTCCGCATCAACTGTCCTACGGTTTTTGAAAGAGCAGCAATTTCGTTTCGTATATCACTTAACTCACCCTGCGCTTGCGATTCGGATCTAACCTCAAAAATTTGTCCACCATCCTTTAGTGATAAGCATTCTGTGATAGAATCAGCGATTTTAATTTTGTCGCTAATTGGAACGCTAGTGGCGATGATAGCTGCTTGTGCGTACGGTGGCAAGCGGCTAACCCAGAGATCGTGTAGTATGCTCTCGCTGAGCGTGGTACCTGCTGTTCGTCGCATTTCATTGTACAAATCGCTAGGCCTTCGGTCACCCAGTGGAAGCTCTTTCAAAACCCGTTGGAGACGGCGTTGTTGACTCTCGGCGAAATTTTCGATGATTCTACGACGAATGTAGCTAAATTTGTCCGTTGCTGGTGTATCATCAATAAGAGTACGCATCTCTAGTAATTTTGCCGGAGGTACGCTTGCAAGTACTATGTTGAATTTGGCTGTATCAGAGTAAACACGTGAGGCTTCAAACCAAAACTCCAGTGAGTAGAAGTAAGCCTCAATGCTATCCTCCGACATCGCCGGCAGTGGAATTCGTGGTGGAGTATTTTGCGGTGGAGGCTGTTCCACGTCGCTATTAGTATCCGCCGATGATCTCGTTTTTATCATTTTCGCACTTTAACTATTAAAAAATGATTTTTTGTCTGGGGTCACCAATATAGACGCGTGCTATCTCTTTGACAGTTTTATTAGAAAAGGGAAGATTTAATGACACATCAAAATATTTACAGTGTTGCCATAGTTGATTGACATTAGAATAGAATAAAGGATAGACAACATGTCAAAACGCATGGTTGCATTGATAATTAAAAACTAATTAATATTTATGGTGTTGCCACATATATATATATTAGAATCCGGTTATAACGACATTCAAGGGACCGATGAAAATTCGTCGTTGTAGCCGGTCGACGTTCAAAAAGAATTTAGAGATTTTTTTTTTTTTTGTGCTTTTACGCTTCCCCTAGTGTTTTCATACTAACTGTAGTACGCTGGAATATTTTTTTTTACTATTAAAAAACCGTTTTCAGTAAAAATAAAATTTATTCCAATTCAAATTATGTATACATACATATTATCAACATATGTACTCGTACATAGTAATATACATACGTACAATTATACAAATTTACTTCAAAAAGTCTGTAATTTTACCTTGTTTTTTCTTGTTATGGTGAAAATAAGAATCGCGTACAGCATTTTTTGCAGATTCATCAACGAAATTAGCATGTACAAATTGATTTCAAATTTTTGCAGATTTTATAGCTTCAGATACGCTTGGAGATGAAGAAATCTGGTAATTTTCATCAGCGCTGTCATCACTATCACTCTTGTCGACAATTACATTTTGCACAATTGCTTCATCGGTTAGTTCTCCACATATTGCAAGATTATTGTCAATACTAGAAAATTCCTCGATTTCTTCTGTTGATATGGGTAGGCCACTTGCCCAAACTGAGAGCGGAACATCATCTTCATCATCAAAATCAGATGATATTGAGGTGCTGGTAACGCCTATATTCGCGATAGAAAATCCAGCATGCTTGAAACAGTTGAAAATCGTTATTTCAGAAACCTTGTTCCAAGCATCATACATCATAAGAATGGCATCAAGTATTGTGATCTTCACTTGCCCAACCTTGTTATTTTTACTGTTATCGTGGTCGTTGATTAGTTTTAGAACAAGGAATTTTCGAAAATATGATTTAAACGCACGAATTACTCCTTGATCCATAGGTTGCAATATGTATGTAGTATTCGGTGGTAGAAAAACTAGAGTAATGCTTCTCAAGTCATCGATTTTAGGGTGTGCTGGACAATTATCAACCAAAAGTAGGATTTTTTTTCGTTTTCTTGAGTTCACGATCCCAATCACGCACCCATTTCGTAAAAATATCAGATGTCATCCAGGCTCTGCTATTACTAACATAATCGACAGGTAACGACCGTACGTTTTTGAAACATCTTGGACGCTTTGACTTTCCAATTACAAGCAATTTTCTTTTTATTGTACCACTCCTGTTTGCTGCAATTAGCACAGTTAGTCTTTCTTTCGACAGCTTTCCGCCTAAACATTTTTCTCCTCTAAATTTTAAAGTTTGATTTGGTGTCAATTTACAAAATAATCCCGCTTCATCAGCGTTAAAAATCTCATCATCGCTAAATTGGGCTTTCAAATTTGGCCAAACTTTTGCTAACCAGTCGCTCACATCACTCTTTTGGACTGACAGATTCACGAGGAACTTTGCCTGCAACAATATTGTGTCTTACTTTGAATCGGCTGATCCAACTTGTTGAGCATTCGAATCCAGAAATGTTAAGCTTCTTAGCAAAATCATTTGCTTTTTCTTGCAGTATAGGCCCATTTATAGGTATACCCTTATTACGCTGCACTTTAAACCACTGCAATAATGTTTTATCTACATCATTTTGACTCGAAACTCTCACACGTTTAATTTTAAGAACATTTTCATTGAATAGAGGTTCAATTTTGCTTTTATTTTCTTGATTGTAGATATTGTGGAATGACTAACACCGAACTCTTTTGCAAGAAGTGCATTTGATTCGCCAGCTTCTAAGCGATGTATAATTGCAGCTTTTTCTTCAACAGACAAACATTTTCTCTTTAGAGCGCTCATTGCGGCGCATCTTCTTATTTTCTGACCGTGAAAAAATAACTAACTGACTGACATTTATACATTGAAGACGAGACTGATCTACAAAAATTTACGAAATACATACATAAGTAAATAGCTATGCACTAGCGAAAGACATAAAAACATTGTACCGTACTTTACCGTTATGGATTCCGCAACTGATCGGCGACATTCATTCTTAATAAAAAAGCATGCGTCGTCGTTATAACCAGTAAACTTATCTTAAAATTTCGTGAAATTACGTCGCTAAAGCCGGTATGTCGCTAAAAACGGTGACGCTTTAAGCAATGTTTTTTTTCAAAAATTTGTACTAAAACCAAACTTTAAGTTGCGTTTACGTCGCTAAAAGCGGTCGAACGCTGTAAGCGAGGTCGTTATATTCGGATTATACTGTATATAAATAAATATTGCTGTAGCAATTTCGTTCGCTCGTAACGTAAACGCATACTCTAACTGGAGTTGCTTTATGGCATACGGGCTTGCTTCGTCTTATCAAAAAAAAAAAAAAAGCATTCTGTTGAATGGATGAATCGACAACCGTGCGTTGTTTAGCAGGTACGCATCTCGACCTTTGAATTGCAGCATAGAGATGGCGCGAGCCATCTTTGATTGAACTGTTGAATCTTATTGAGAACCACAAAGGTGAGGTTTGTCAGTAGAAATGTATAATCTCAGAATTATATTCGCACAGGTGAGCCAGCAAATTTGCACATGTTGCCTGGATGCATCGACGCTAAATCTGAGGAACATTGACCGGAAATAACAGCTTCTGATATTTTATAGAGATAAGCTTGGTCTTTGCTAAGTTGGGTCGGATTAATAACCTCAGAAGGTAATTGGCAGGATGGAAAACTTTCAAATTTGACAACAGGCAACTTCTCACAATCAGGTAGCAGTTTACCTATGTCGCCAGAGAATGTATTTGGACTTTTTGAGACACCATCTCTGTGTTCGAAAAGAGCACGAAATGGAAGTTCGTTGAAATTTAGAAGACAAACAACCCACTGTAATGGCCTACCCAGTGGCGTAACTATACCGTTCGAGGCCCGTGGCAAATTCATCGAATGGGCCTCCTGCCCTCCCACTTCCCCAATATATAAAGAAGCTGAACCGACAACAATAGTATTTTTTATTTGATAATATTTATTTATACACTTTTATTTGTAAGAGTTAACTAATAAATCACTACGTGAAGTAGGTACATACAAACTTTATAATTATAATTTCTTGATTTTCTAATTATTCACTTTTAATTAAAGGTACCTAATTTAAAGTACATATTGAACTGAAATCACAATTTTATTTTAAGCACACAATTTTAATTATTAAAATTCCTTTCTTCGGACTTTCTGTTCAGCAAAAGTGTTAATGACATCATCAAAGTTCAAATTTCGGGCCATAGAATTTTCGATGGATAGAATAGCCAAATTGCTTAACCTTTCTTGTCCCATAGAATTTCTTAAATAAGTTTTTATCAATTTCAGTTTTGAAAATGATCGCTCGGCACTAGCCGTAGTTACAGGAATGGTGAGAAATAACAGAAATGCAGTGCACACTTCAGGAAAGCTTGAAGATATAAAATGATTCTTTATTATTAATAAGTCAGCAAGTTCTCTTATAGAAGATGACCTTTCTATTTCATGTTTAAAAGAGGATCGAAAACTGAGAATTTCTTTGGAAAACGACATAGATATATCTTTTTTATATAAATGGACAAATGCTAAAGCCATTGCCAATAAATCAGTATCATTCAAGTTTTGCAAAGTGGCAGGCTGCAAGACACTAAAATTGGAAACAATTTCATTCATTCCAAGGAAACGCGATCTAAGTTGATTAATGATGATGTCTAATACACGATAGAATACGTTCACTTTAAACAAGCTTTCAGGATCTTGGAGACGTTCATCCTCACAAATTTCATCAAAATGACGTTTCACTTTTCTCTGACGAGTTTTAGGAAATTCAGGGTTTATGGCCCATTTAACTGCAATACTATTTGCTTCCGTTTTTAAATCTTCAAATTCATGTCGATACTTTTCAAGTTCTTCTAGACAGACTTGCAAACGCTTTGAGGCATTTGAAAGATCGATGGCTTTAGATTGAAGTGCTTTAGAAGCCGCGTCTATGGTTTGTAAGACTTTGCAATGGAAAACCAGCAACATAATAAAATTGTAGTTCTCTACCTTCTTCTTTAGCAAGATAGCTTCATTTCTCTCATCGGATTTGGAATTTGATAAAATGGTTTTTGTTAGCGCTTTTTGAACATCAACAAATCGAACCTTTAAAGCAAACATG
Organism: Bactrocera zonata; assembly: GCA_037783105.1. NCBI lineage: Eukaryota > Metazoa > Arthropoda > Insecta > Diptera > Tephritidae > Bactrocera > Bactrocera zonata. Next base: position 42,832 of record JBAWJQ010001767.1, read on the forward strand.
GCATCAAAGCGCCCTGCCCATCTAGTTGGATTCATTGTTTTTAATGTTACTGAATTTGATGATACAACGGTTTCTCCTTTTTTGTTGTCAGATATAAAACTAGATAATATATTCCATCGTCTAATACTATGGCCAAAAAAATTATAAATTTGTTGCACAGTTTCGAACAACGTTTGTATTTCTATGACCTCTTTTACTGCATCATTTACTACCAAGTTTAAATTATGAGCAGCACAATGGACATACACTGCATTTGGCTCTATATCTCTTATGAGTTTTTGAACTCCGCCATAAGTACCTTTCATGGTATTAGCTCCATCGTACCCTTGTCCACGGCACTTATTCAGAGAAATACTTTTGTCATTTATGGATTTTATTATCTGCTTGGACATTGCTAAGGCAGTTTGATCCTTAACCTCATGAAATCCTAAAAATGACTCTTTAATTACGAGCGCCTTTGGAATTCCATTTTCATCTTTCTCGATTACACAGTAACGGTAAAGTTCACACAATTGATCTGTTTTGGAAATATCTTGAGTAGTATCAAACAAAATGGAATAAAACGGTGCGGTGACTATTTCATTTACCAGAGCATTTTCCACTTTTTGAACCAGAACAGCAATGAGCTCATTTTGTATTTTTGGACTTAAGTATTTAATCTGGCCCTTAGGTTTGCTTAGCAAATCTTGTAAAATAGGATCGTATTTAGCTAATAACTCAACAATACTCAAAAAATTTCCTTTTGGACCAGAATCGTTGCCATATACCGTTTCTTTATGGCCACGAAAAGCTAAATTACAGGTTGAAAGTGTCAGAGTAACATCAAGGAGTCTAGTGAGTACCTGGCGCCAAAAAATTTTTCTCTCTTGATAATAGACTCTTGTTCTTCATCTAGTGTTCCATGTAACTGCCACTGTCGATGTACAAAACATGAATGCAAATGTTCTTTCGATGTCTCATGTCTTTCTATGGCTTCCACAATATGTTTCCAATCATCATAGCCTTCCATCCAAATATTTTGTATATTTTTAGATGCCCTATTTGCGAATAACCAACATGGTTCACAATATGCTTTTTGAAGCAATAGAGAATAGGACAGCCATGTACGTTCTAACTTTACGCCAGATTTAGAAACAGTGTAATAATATTTATCTAAGAAAGATCTATTGTTACTATCCCTTAAAAAGGGGCCTTTTGGTTTACAGTGTCCATTTTCGATCACAAACCGTTTTACTTGATCATTGAGTTCTTTAAAGTTACCTTTATCAGTAACATGCGGTAAAGATTTTAATTTTTCTATGTCCAAACATGATTCATTTAAAGATTTGCTCGTACCTGGTTGTGGTTGCTCTGAATCTAAATATTCACTGTTATCGGGCCCTGCGATATTGGCACTTATGTCATCATTTTCTACCTTTCCGTCGCGCTGTTCATTTGATTCTTCTTGTATACTATCTTGATTATTAAAGTACTGACTTATTTTAGGTAACTTTTTATTTTGTTCTTCAGACTCTTTCTTTCGCTTTCGTTTTTCGCTTCCACTCTGATACTTTCTAGAACAAAACCGCAAAAAGTTTGTAATAATACTATAGTTTTTATTTATTGAAAAATCTACTTAATTGCTAACAAATGCCAAAAAAGCGACCGTAAAAATGTTTATAACGAAAGTCCACCGATTGTTCAAAGTTCAATTCAAGTGTCAAATTTTGTAAGTTTTGAAAGAACGATGAACATAGGTACCGAAATAGTTTTGGAGGTTACGAATGTCAAAATAGTGAATTGATTTTGAAATGCGCGATGAGAATCATTATTTTAAATATTAGAATAAAATTCTTACCGAGTAGACATTGTCAACTTCAATTTAATTCACCAACTCTTTATTTCACTAACACTATAGCAGTTTACTCTTAGCACTGATTGATTACGTTGGCGCTGCCGCGGCTTATATAGCCACGCACTCCTCGCTGATGCCGACGTGTCCTTCTAGGATATTGCGTCTGGAAACTACAAGAACATAACGCTATACGGCGCCAAATGTAGCTATTGCTTAGACAAGCAGACAGCCACGGCACCAGACTCAGCAATTGTTTACGTAGACAAGCAGACAGCCACGGCACCAGACTCAGCAATTGTTTACGTAGACAAGCAGACAGCCGCGGCGCCAGATGTCTACAACAAAACAAATGCTATTCCATATGCCTACAGCTATTGTTCATCATAAGGGATGCATATAGCAATACAAATACAATTTAATACTACTTTTGTAACAATATATACAAACTCGAATCGGGGATTCCCCAAGCATCAGCAAGTATTACCAACATAAATTTTAAGCAGTGTTGCCGTTTGAGAAAGAAAAAAATACACCAAACTCATTTCAAAATTGCGCTAAACTTTAGCTGTGAATTTTTAATGGCAATAAGAGAAGATGTGTTTTTATGTGAATTTATTTAACCATTATTACATTTATCAAAATCAATTAAATTAAATAACTGAATATCTTTCTGGTCATCATTACGTTCGGGTGCGGTTGGTGTGCCTTCACCAGATGCCGTTTTTTTTTACAGTTTTAGTCATTTTCTTCAAACCGTGTTCAGGCAACATAAAAGTGTGGCAATCGTATCATTATAATTGAACTCTGTTAGTAAAATCAGAGACAGTCATAACATAACACTTTAATGTAAAAAAGAGACAAAATATTAAACGCATCAATAACATTGTGGTCGGGGAATACTAAATCCTTTGGGGAATTCCCAGCTCGTTATTTTCCTAACGTTTTACGGCTCTGACAATTAACTTATTGGCTTAAATTTACGATCGTCAATAATTTTTACAATTTTCTACTAGATTCCGAAAAATATTTTTTAGCGCATTGTACTGAGAAAAAAGTGCTGAAGAGTCTAGATTTGCGCTATCTAGCGCGAAATGTACTAAAACGGCAACACTGATTTTAATGCCGGCAGTATACCTAGTCTCAGCGAGACACCCTGAGACATGCCCAGTGAATATAAATGTAAACCAATATACACATTTTTGAGGTATGTTTGTCCACACATGTTTCCGAAATTATTACGAGTAATTGGATTTTGACCTTTCTTTCTAAAACTGGGTTAAATTTTTGTTTACTAATGCATTGAAAGTTTAATACCTAGGTATATTTTTTTTAGTTGTGTATGCAACTAAGAAGGTAACAAATAAATTAAAGACAAAACTTTTTTTTTACTTAAGTAATGTCTATGTGTAATAATAAATGTTGGAAATTGAGATTTCCTCTGACCGGGGGCCCCTTTGGGCTGGGGGCCCGTGGCATTTTGCCGACTTGCCACCCTATAGTTACGCCACTGGGCCTACCTATACTTTCTTCTAGTTTCCGAATGATTCCATCTTTCCAACCTGTGTTCGTTGGTTCTAGATGTTCCACATCAACTGAATTGTCTTATAAATGTTGCCATATAGCTTGAAAATTCATCACCAGCATCGTTTTTGGAAGAATCCATGTGCGACGCACCTACATTGTTGTCGTCTGTATGAGAGTCTGGCTGATCTGAATGGCCACGGGTTTTGAAAGCTTTTCTTTACGTTCATTTTTCTTTGTAATATTTTTTGTTTCAGGTAGATCAACACTTCCAATGCGACCAATTCTTCTGGTTCTTTGGTCCAAGAGAAATCGTTGTTCATTGATAGGAACTTTCCTTTCCTTTGGACAAATGCAAGAAGAAAAATAAATGCATTTACAAGCAGCGATGTCAAATAATTTTCCGGCAGAAGAGACAAAGTCGTCTCTTTTAGAGCTCAAACCTCTTTACTCCTAGGTTCCTCGGAGTCGCCCTATACGAAATCTTTCAAACTGATAACACAAAAGAACGATCCTAAACGATTTATTTTGGTCTCATCCGACCACAAGACCTTCTTGTAGCCGCAACTTCTTGTGTCTCTCAGTGAGAAGAGGCTTTTTGACTTTTGCATGGCCTTTTAGACCAGCATTTCGTAATGTTCTGCGTATTGTCTCTGCAGAAACCTTTAAATTATTATTCTTTTCCAGGCTATGGCATATTTCCACGGCATTTTCGCATTTGCCACTTCTTATACTCCTAACAACGTCCCGTTCCTGAACTGAGCTAAGAATTCTTTTACGGCCTGCTTTATTTTTAATGAATAAATCTGCAAATTTGCTGCGAATTTTACTCACAATGCCAACGGAGATTTTCAGCCTTCTAGAAATTTCGCGATGAGTTACACCATCAATCAACAATTTTTTCACCTCGCCTTTAACTCCATTCTAGATAACCATGTTCTTTTTTCCTATGTCTGCCAAAGATATAAGCAACTATAGCGGCGGAAAAACGTATGCATATTTTCTCTTACCTTTTATATCTATATTTTTCAAATAATTCAAACTATTCTATTTTATGAATTCACTTTTTTGCGCACGTCCGAACACTTCGAGCGAAAGTCTCAAAATTGATTACGCTTGCCTTTTGCGCATTGTTCAAATTTTACTTTACCGCTAATTTTGGTGGCGACTCAAAACATATAGATAACGGTACATCAAACGCCAAGCAACATAAGTATTCAGTCGGATTTGTGTTTGACTGCATATGCAAGACGGAATGAAAAAAGAAATGAATATTCAACTGAAGCGTGATCAATTTTGTGAGTCACTGTATATGGAGTGTTTTTCGCAGCTGCACATGATTTTTAAGCCATTACTTTCTTTCCGACGAAAAAAGAGTAAAAAACCATTGATTGAAGTCCACTGGTCCATATTATAACCATCTTCTTTTTTTCCTAGAAAACATTGATTTAAATATTTAAAAGTGTCCTTCCATGATGAATTTTTCTCCTCTAACCCATGACGATTGTCACATAGCCAGTGGGCTGTGATTCCATCTTTCAACAAATTCAAAACGAATTATATTTATTTTTATTCCAAACATTGCGTCGGATTTTCCGTGGTATGTACCAGAGATCTGCATGCGGTGGCCGCAATTATTGTACACTTAGTCAATACTTCTTGCTTCTGCGACTGAACACTGCATTGACTGATACGTGTGATGCTAAAGAGAAAGAATTGGATGAAAGAACACCAGCGCAAAGCGAGCAGTGCGCATAACACATTGACTTCGGCAAAGAAGTGTTTCAAGTGTTACGCACGAAACAAGCAGACACTTTGTTTGACTTGTTGCCGAAGATATGTATAAGACACTGCGTTTAGCTTATTGCCGAAGGCATCACACTTTATTTGACTACCAACCACATGCTTTTGGCGCTAACAGAAGAACGCAATTGAACGATGGTTGCATATGCTACATAATTACATATTTACCTATTAACTAGAAAAAAATACCATTTGCAGTCTTGTACTTTTGCCTTTTATTTATTATTCAATATGTGGTGCGTTTATAATTTTCAACGGCCGAAAGCCTATGATGCTAGCGCTGCGTACTTTAGTTTATATAATAATTTATTTATTATGTAAGCTTTAATAAAATAAAAAAAAAAAAAAAAAAAAATTTTCAACGGAGTGTTGATATATCACAATTATTTGTTGAAATTTTTATAATAGGAATGTAAAAATAATAAACTATCGACTGCATTTGGCGCTAGTCGGCTTCGCTTCTCAGTTATAATATTGCCAGCCATTGAAAAAGCTCGTTCAGCCGCTGCACTGCTAGCAGGAGTTGAATGAATTTGAAAAGCTAATTTTGATAAACGAGGATAGTTTTTGGAATTATTTGCCCACCATTCAAATAAGTCAAAATCTCCCGTAATTTTAACTTTTTCCTGGCTATACCGTTCCACTTCTCCTTCAGGAGTTTCTGATGCTGTCGATGCTGAGTCTTCTAACAAACTTGGTAGAAAGAACTGAATATCTTGATTGGGATAGGGTGATGGAGTCGTTCTAGTTGCTGTTGAAAAACTTGCTAAGTTATTAGATGAATTTCGCGAAACTGGCGCAGACAACTGTGGAACAGGGCTTTCGGAATCAGAAGTAATATTAGCCAGTGGTATTGATTGGAAAGAATCTGCTGCAGTACATTCTAATTCTTCAATGCGACATATGCAAAAATTTTTAATATCGCGGAGATCGTTACATTGCATATTTACAGCTGGCGGATATAAAAAGAATGCAGCCTTATGCCACAAGGTCAAATTCTTCACCCAAATATCGTCTACATTTTGAATTATTTTTTCTTTCAAAACAGAAATAGCGCCAATATCTTCGCTATTAGGTTTACAGAGGTCTTGAATTTTATAAATCGAAGGTAAAACAAAACACAAAGAGGGTGAGCTGCAAGTTTGCAACTTTTTGAAAATAATTTCAATGTTCTTACACAATTCAAGTAAGACTTTCAGTGTCGAAATATTTATGTGTAAAAGGCGCTGCCTTCCTTCTTTCTCACTTAGCAATTCATTTATAATAAACCAGTTATCAACGATCGATTTTATCATGGCGGAATTGGAATTCCACCGGGTTGGGCATGGACTTTTGAGAGAAGTTGTAAGCCTGTTTTGAAAATTTGCTTTTTTAAAATATTTTACGAGATTCTTGCACAACTCTAATATTTCAGTGAGCTCAGTAGTTTCGTCAAATGATTTATCTAACACATTTGGTAATAAATGGCTACTACAACTAATGCGTGTGTAGTTCTCCAATGCTTTAACCATATTCGAACCTCTATCTGTTACGAATTTTATAGCATTCATATTTTGCACATCGAACTGACTAAACATTATTTTTAACTTCTTTAAAATATTGTCACCGGTTGATCTCTCAAAATCCATTGATTTCAATCCTAAAGTGACATCAACAAGTTTAAAATCGTGGTGGTAGTGCAACGTGACTCCTAAAAATTTCTTTTTACGTAGTTGTCTGACCACATATCTAGTGTAACAGAAGCACATCCACTTTTTACAACGTCGTTTATTTCACTCTTAATCGTTTCCTTTATTTCATCTGCTGACTTTTGTACCTTGCGCGAAACTGTTGTTGGATCTGGCAGCAAGTCTTTTATGTCTACATTTTCCCCATAGGTTGCACCTATCTTTATAAAAAACTTGACTAACTTTGCGAAGCCTGAGCCATCGATACCATAAAATGGCCTACAATCTTCAGTAACCCATTCTGCGCATGCTTCAATAGCTTTTTTTTGTCTTCTTCTGTTACAGTTTTTAAAACTGCTGCATGTTTGATGGCTTGGCAACAAGGATGCCGATTCAGGTTGGATGTGTAATTTTTATTACATTTAAGAACTTTGCGGCATTTGCTGCAGTATACCATCCCTTCTACTCTGGTACCATCTGTTTTCAAAACCTCTGACAATATATTCCAAATGAAACTTCTTCCCTTGTGTTGCAGTGATAAGGTGTAAACACCATTCGCAATTTGTTCAGTGATAAATGCTTGTGTATCGGACATTATATAAAATCTATAGAAAAACACATATCCATACATAAAATAACTCATTTATTTCGTGAACACATACATACATACAATATACATTACAGAATAATATCATTACATTACTTACTGCTTATTAAGTTACAAAGTTATATTAAACAAAACTGCCAAGTTTTCAATTCCGTGTAAACAAACCGAGCGCAACAGAATAACTGAAATTATGAAATAAGCGTGCCAGTCAAGTGTCGTTGAATTGTTGTTACGGTAAAAAACAGTCAAATAAAGTGTCATGCCTTCGGCAATAAGCTAAACGCAGTGTCTTATGCCTTCGGCAACAAGTCAAACAAAGTGTCTGCTTGTCTCGTGCGTAACACTTGAAACACTTCTTTGCCGAAGTCAATATGTATATGCAGGGCAGGCTTAAATTGATCGTCACATGCGGTGGTGGTGTGCGCTTGCACTGCATGCTTCGCGCTGGCGTTCAGTCATCCACTTCTTTTAATGTAAGTAGGCTTAAAGTCAGAGAAACAGCAGCGCATGCCGATCTCTGGTATGTACCGTGACAATTGAATATTTCGAAATGCTTCTAACAATTCATATTTGTTATGAAATCGTTGCATTTTAGCTTGCGAAAGTAAAGTATTATCCGAAATCCCCTTAATTAGATATTCAACCAGTTCATCTTCTCCAATTAGTTCGGCCTTATTCCCTGTTGTTTTATGCCCGTGCAAACGCAAGCATGTTGTTTGACGGTGTATAAACTAAACAAATCCTTACTTGAAATTTTGGGTACAATACAATCACTTCTGATATTTTAAATAATTATATTATATTGGACGCTCTTTAAATGATTACGCATTCCTTTTACTTTGTCCACAACCTGGCCGCATATGTTGCTGCCACTCTCTTTAATTTATAATTAGATACATATTAAATTTACAGAATATATAATTTACATATTTACAAAAGCTGCCACAATATAAATATTGATTGTCGGTTACTGTTGCTCTAACTGGAGCTTCAGTAATGTATAGAGAAATATTTGATAATCGACTAAATTTTTAATCTCTTATTTTTATGTTAAAAATATATATATATAAATAAATATTGCATGTAGCAATTTCTTTCGCTCGTAACGTAAACGCATACTCTAACCGGAGTTGCTTTGCGGTATACGGACATAGAAATATTACAAGTGGCAATGCTTCGTCTTATCAAAACTATACCGAAAAGCTTTTAATTTGACTGTAGCGTTTACCGAGCTTTTTCTCTAGAAGTTTCGCAAAAAACAGCAGTGGGATAATTGATTAAATTTCTAATCTTTAGTTTTTAAGTAAAAAAATATGTATGTATATCTACATATATATATATATATATATATTGTTTGTCGGTTACTGTCGCTCTAACTGGAGCTTCAGTTATTTAGACAATTGTTTGATTCGTTGTGACGCTCGCTGGTTCTTGCGAATGTTGTGTTTGAGAACTCGGCGTTCGGGAGAACCAATTGCTCGATGTACTTTGCTACGTTACCGACTTATGTGACTTGAAGTTAATATAATTTGTATCAAATAAGAAATTTAATAATCTTTAGTTTTACCATTGACCATAAATTTCTAATACTACTGCAGCGCATACACTTTCAAAAGCCACTTTTTAAATATCAAAAACAAAAATAAGACAAAAAGCTAATATTATAATGTCGAGTCCTATCCATGACAAAAAAAAAAATAAAATAAAAAAACGATGTAAAAAATTTATATTAGCAAATATTTATTTTTATCTAATAATAAGAATTTTCAATATTGTTTATAAAAATTTTAAAATGTTAAATTTTTTCGAAATTTATTAACTTTTTAATATTTACAAATCTAAGATATGAATTTATGTGACTTATTAATTTGGCCGATGTAATTTCAATTAGCACTAAATTTTCTAAAGCTTCATTATAAACATGCACTACTTAAAAAAAAATGTGTGATTAGTTAAAGCATAAAAAAGTACTTAAACTATTTATTTTATTTCTAAAGCAACTTAAATTAATCAAAATATATTTATATACACTAAGTAGTAAATAAATCTCAATTATAGTAAATACATGATTATTTACTTCTCCGAACGATGTACGTAAAATAAAATATTAACACAGAAAACAATAAAAAAATAAATGAATATTTAATGAACAAGTATTTATGCTAATAAATTTATTTAAAGCAAGATAAAAATGTAAAGACGTAAAACGGCTCATTTTGCTGATCTAAGTCACATCAAAAAATTATTAAAAATGTAAAAATAAGCATTTAAAAATGTTAATAATTAACGAAAAAAAAAATAAATAAATTAAAAAAGGATATTATTTGTAAAAAAAAGTTAATAAGAAATAACAAAATTATTTGCAAAAATATAAAAATTCCAAAATTACGTTATTTTAAAAAATAGTTAAAAAGTAAACAAAATATTTTCAGAAAAAAATTAAACAGTATATTATTTGTACAAAAGGTTATTAATCACAAAAAAAATTATTTACAGAAAACAATAAAAAAGTATATTATTTGTCAAAAATAAAAAATAAAATTATTTGTAAAAAAAAAGTTATTAATCACAAAAAAATTATTTGCAGAAAAAAACAATAAAATTAAAAAAGCAATTTATTTGTAAAAAAATTAAAAAAATGTATTTAGAAAAAACTTGCTTTTATATTTCTAATTAAAAATATTTATTTTGTTACCAAAAGAAAGCAATGTAATTTATTTTATCCCAAAAAAGTAATTAAATCAATTATTTTATTATTGCACATTTTTTTTACAAAAAAATTTATGTAAAATGTCAGACTTCCAAGGAATGAGCGATATATTTGTACTAAACTCGGGTAAATATACACATTTTTATATATGTACATATATATTATATTAATAGCATAAATACATATGTACACAGTATAATGTATGCTATTTAGTCAATTGTAAGGCAAATATATTAGCAATTAAACTAATTTGAATAAAATACATATTTGCAAAGCAGCCAAAATCTCTTCTGTGGCTATTAAGTATAACGTATGAGGTATATAAAAAATATAAAAACTGTATTGAAAAAATTAACAAATAGCATTTGAAAACAAAATAAAAGTATATATACATATAAAGCAAATAATAGCTATGTATAGATAATAAATTCTATAACAAAAACTTTAAGAAGAAATTAAAAAAAAAATGCTAAAAAATAAAATTGTAAGCAAATGAAATAAAAATTTCAAATTAATTAAATAAAAAAAAAAAATAAATACAAAAAAATTAAATGAAGCTAGGTATAAATAAATAATAATAAATTTAAAATTTAAGAAATTAATAATAAATTAAAATAATAATAATAAGTAAAAAGTATTTAAAAAAATCTTATAACTAAATTAATTTAAAAAAAATTTAAAAGTTTTAATTAATTAATTTTAATTAATAATAATTTTAATTTATATTATTAAAACTAATTCAATTATTATTATAAATTAATTAAAAAAATAAATAAAATTTAATTTAAAATATTTAAGTAAAAAAAAAATTATAAAAGTTAACAAATATGAAAACGAATGAAAACTAAAACTTAAAAAATCAATAAGTGGTGAAATAAAAACGCTAAATCAAAAAATTGTAAAGGAATGAAATGAAGTAAAACAAAAATTTCAATTTATTTTAAATTAAGTAAATATTTTAATTTATAAAAATTAAATTATCGAGTTTTAAATCTAATAAATTGATAAAAAATTATAATAAATAAAAAAATATTTAAAAAAAGGACGTTACAATTAATTATTTAAAATTAAATTATTTAATTTTAAATCAAACAGGAGTTAATTAAAAAAATTTGTAATAAATAAAAAAAATTTTAGAAATTAAAAAAAAAATATAATAAATAAAAAATATATAAAAAGGGAAATTAATTAATAAAAGTTAAATCAATTATACTATAAAGATTAAAAAATTGAATACATTTAAAAACGACTAACTTTAAAAAAATTAACAAAAAAAGTTAAAATTATAATTAAAGTTATTAAAATAAAAAAATATCATGAAAATTTAAGCACATAACCAAATTCATACAACTATAAAAATTATTAAACCACTTGAAAATAGAGAGCTAAGTTATTGCATATTTTTTTATAAAAAATATCTATGACATTTTTGTATTAATAAATGTTATCCAATGAATTTCCACAATTCCATTTCTTACTTCCTCTTTGAAACTAAATTTGTTTATACATAACATTTTAAACAATAAAATATACATACCTTTGTACATTTGCACACTGAAAACTGCAACTAACGGATAATACGATGTTAACCTGAAGAGAAATGTGAAAGAATAAGTAACCTTAGCACCTACTTATGAGAAGAACTATGTATAAGCATGTAACTACATGAACAATAGGTATTTGTACGAGAGTATATAAGCATATATACACATATATATATATATATATATATAAATGTAAGTAAATGTGTAACACTTAAAGGTAACAATAATGCAATTAAGTATCTGCTGCACCTACATACACTCACTGAGTTACTCACATACCGTATATACATAAATACATACTTACTATATACCTATAATGCTTATGAAAAAAGTTATATGTTCATAAGCACAAAAAAAAAAAAAAAAATGGTATAACAGATAGAAATAAATAATCAAATATTCACTTGTAATTTTACATGCATACATACATACGAGTATATACTATATGATATTTTACAATTACATAGCTGAATAAGAACTTTCGAATAAAATTACAACAAATAAAATTGAAATGATTAATCACAAGCTTCATTTATTTTGCATTTTTTACGGAATTCAAACTGACCAACACAGCTTGGCGACTGCTACACGGTCATTGAGGTGAGTACACATAAATCAAAAGACTTAAGACACGAACCGACTACGCAGATTACGCAGATTTCGTTAATAGCATGAGTGTGTAACGGTCACTGATCGTTGAAAATTAAATACAACGAGTTGAAGTAAGGAGGGACATCTATGGTTGTGTACTAACCAAATTCGCTCAGGACAAATATTTTTGGAAAACGCAAAATATAAAAAAAGTGAATACTCCGGCCCACTCCCCACCTAACGGTTTGTTCAAAAACTACTAAAAGTGCCCTAAATCTATAAATAATTGCGTCAGAGACATACAGTCTTACAGCCGAGATCGCACGAGATGTGGTATCAGGTTTGGACGATGACCACATTTAGATGAAAACCTCGATCGATTTCAGTCAAATTCGGTAAGTACTCTCTTTCCTACAATGCAGTGTGAATATGGGCGAAATCAGACAAAAACACCCTCTCAAATTCCATCCGATTCGGGAAATGTGGACTCCAGTTCCCACTGCCTAGTTTTTATCGAAAATATCAGTCAATCTCTGCGATATAATCTGGAAATTCGAAAGAAATCATTTCTTGATAATTTAGGGTAGTCGAAAAATTCTTTTAATAGATGTTGCAGTCGTATGTCTCAGATGCTACCAATTACATTGTGTCAGACCAGATCAGATAGTGTTGGAAAAGTCAGCTTCATTTAACAAAAAAAATAAAAAAAAAATTAAATTAAATTCGGGGAAATTAAAAAAAAAAATGAAGAAATTCGCTATATTTTGAAATGTTTGTATAAAAAAGAGAAGAATTCCACGCAGAGCCACCAATAAAATTTGTGTATTACGAAGACGATGCTGTATCAGTTCGTGTAGCGCAACCATCCGTTCTGGAAATTTCGATTTACAATCTTGAAAGTCTAACACTGATGAAATAATGTCTCTAGCGGAAAAATTGCGAAAACTTCTAACTAACTTTTTTATTTTGTTCTTACAAGTACTCTTTATTGCTTTCTCTTAACTTTTTTTTTGGTTTTGAATTTTATAGCTTCTTTTTATATACATATACATAAGTGTTTATATAAATATGTAAGTAGTGTTATTTCTTAAATATTATCTTCTATATTAAATGTACATGTAATGTAGTTTAAGTAGAAATATATTTATACATATGTGTTTCTTCTTTGATAAAAATAAACTAATTTTATTGCAAATATTTCGACATAATTCTTTGCATCAAAGTACTTAATATACCTATATAACTTAGTAGAAATAATAACTAAAATGTGGACACAATGAAATGCTTAACCGAATCATATGAACAAAATTTTTTTAGTAAATTTAATTTCAAAAATTTATTTTTAATTCAAAAATAATATGTGGTGAAATATGTATTAATTGAGGAAACCTTGTTCGTTTAGAATAGTATGAGACAATCAGACAGCAATTTTGTTACAAAAAAAGTTAGTGAAAATATTTGAGCCGTGTAACACCCTGGAGGAATACGAAAGTGGTTTCTGAGTAAGAGAGAGTGTTCAATATTTGTGTTGAGACTTGCTACAGTATCCTTCACAAATACAAAAGAATCTTTACAAGCACATATTTTTATCGGTAAGTTCGTATGGCAGCTATATTTTATAGTGGTCCGATCTAAATTATTTCTTCGGAGATTACACCATTGCCTTAAAGAATAACCCATGCCGAATTTCGTGAAGAAATCTTTTCGAATAAAAAACTTTTCCATGCAAAAAAGCGATTTCGGTCGTACAGTTTGTATGGCAGCTACATATATGCTATAGTGGTTCGATATCGACGGTTCCGACAAATGGGCAGCTTCTTGGAGGGAAAAGGGCGTGTGCAAAATTTCAGATCGATATCTCAAAAACTGAGAGGCTACAGACAAGCGAATATAACTAAATCGGACTATGTACAAGTATATAAATTGTATTGAAGGGTAGTCGAAAAAGTCTTTTCCCATTTCTAATCAAATTTCAACCTATTTTTTTTTATTTATAATGAATTATGAACCATTTTGGTCGATCACTTTTTGCAATTTTTCTGCTAAAGCCATTAATACATCAGTGTAAAAGTTTTCTGGTTTCTCGGCGAAAAAATGCAAAAAGTAATTTTCATAAGCTTTTCTTGAAGCCAACTTTACTCCATTAAGAGAGTTCCACCTTGACCGAAACAAATGGTAGTCCGATGTTGCAAGGTCAGGGCTATATCGTGGATGCATCAAAACTTCCCAACCAAGATCTCCGAGTTTTTGCCGAGACATCAAAGATATTTGTGGTCTAGCGTTGTCCTGATGGAAGACGAAGCCCTTTCTGTTGATCAGTTTTGGCCGTTTTTTTCGATTGTTTGCTTCAATCTCTTCAGTTGTTGACAGTAAAACGTAGAATCAATCCTGCGACCAGGCTGGAGCAGCTCATAGTGGGTGATTCTTTTCCAATCCTACAAAACACTCAGCATAACTTTCGAGGCGTCAAACCTGGCTTTGCGACCATTTATTGAGCTTCACCACGCTTGGACCATGATCTTTTTCGCACATAAATGTCGTATTTGATCCACTTTTCGTCTCTTGTCACCATTCGCTTCAGAAATGGTTCGATATCATTTCGTTTCAGGAAAGAATCGCAGATCTTAATTCGGTCCAGTAAAATTTTCACAGACAATTCATGTGACACTTAAACACCGAACATCGATTTGTAATCAGCCTTTTTTAAATGGTTCAAAATCGTTTAATTATGAATGCTAAGCTCCTTAGCGATGTCATGGCTGCTTATATGACGGTCCTGGTAAATACTTTCCATAATTTCATCGACTTTTTTAACGATAGGTCGACCAGAGCGAGTCTTTCTCGAAATTTTTTTTCATCGAAATTTTCAGAACGGAACCATTGTTGTGCTAGACGAACTGAACAGCGTAGTCTCCGCAAACTTCAGAAATTTTATTGGTGGCTTGCGTGGCATTGTACCCTTTTTATACAAAAATTTCAAAATTTAGCGAATTTCTAAGTTATTTTCACTCATTCTTGAACAACTGTAACTTTTTTTCAATTTTCCCAAAGTTTTTTTTTGTTTTTGTTAAATGAAGCTTCAAATCTGACCTTTCCATCACTAAGTATAAGATATACGATTGCAACGACATCTATTTACAAAATACGAAAAGACTTTTTCGACTACCCAATATATACGAGTAAGTTAGTAGTCTTGCAAATTGTTGTATGGAGTTCTCGCTAAGTATTTTGTGTAGAAACACTAAGGCAAACTTAAATATGCTTTAATAATAGTGATACGAAAAATGATTTTTGAAAATTTTGCTTCTTCAAACTCAATTTCGGAACTAAAGAAATTGTGTCCGTTAGTCTGCCAGACAGTTTTTAATGTATTTTTGATGTTTTTCGAATTTTTTATATGCCACCTATATATAAATGTTTGTTGGTGTGTATATGTTTTTCTTTTTGTTTACGCAACTAACACTCACTTGTACTCTTAATTGCTTTATAAAAAAATATTAGTGTTAATCAAGTCGGTGCATGTACAGACACACCACATAAATACATACAATTGTGGGTGTTATTCTAGCGCGCCTTGCGAACGCTCTCAACTAAGGCAACCGTTTGTTTTTGAGTTCATGCACTTTTTTGATTTTGACCGTACTCTTTTGTGCTAAGTTTCTTTGATTTTACATTTACATTTACATGAAATACTATAGTTATTGCTGAACGCTTATAAATTTGAGCATAATTTCGTCTTTGCACGCGCATGCGCAAAACTGTCACACTGTCGTATGCTCAGCCTCTCTCGCTCTTCTACTCGCATGCGATTTTGCCATCAAAACTGCTCAACGCTATGGCGAACGCTTGCAGCGCGCACAGCGGATAGCGATAGTCCATGGTGAAGACGTCTTCGGAGGTGCGCCCGAACTGCATGACTATATAATCGGGATCCGAATCGTGTACGAGTTGGAAATTCTTTACCGATGCTTGTGTAACGCGCCCGTGAAAATTCAAAACATACGATTGTGTCTCATCGTTCCATACGGGCGTTTTGTTGTGCAGCTCAACGATGGTGTCCATGTTCTGGTGTGGAAAATTAAAGTATTACGTAAGTATAGTTTAAAATGGAACTCGAGAGTTTACGCAATTAACCTTAACTTTCCATAAGTCTAGTATACCCTGTTGTTTGGGATCGGCCGAGCTGATTTTCACGCGTTGATCTTCCTCCGTCATGCCGGGCAGTATCACGGTCATATTGCGTGGACCTTTGAAACCGAGGATATTGGTGTCCTAAAAAAAGAGAATAAGTTATTAAACCCTGTATTTGAAGACGGATGGATCGAAGCTAAGAGGAACGGTAGGAGTTGGAGTCTTCGGTCGGGAGCTCTCCATCAGCTTTTATTTCAGACTACCAAACCTACACGTCTTTTAAAAGGAGGTGTCTGCCATCAAGGTAGCAGTGGATGTATTGCTCCGAAGTGCCGAACGGCTATACTGTCTTTGAGCTCGCTAATTGTGTGCTCCAAACTAGTCAAGGAGTGCAGGATCTCATTAGCTATTATTTCAAGCTCATTTCATATTAGACTTGTTTGCTTGATCGGTCACAGCGAAATTGCCGTAAACTGCAAAGTCGTTAAGCTTGCTAGAGCGAGCACCCTTTTTTCATCCGATTGGAAGCGTGTTGGTTTTCCGATGCGTGGCTAATCTCCAGTGAGCTCAGCAAGTTCCTTCTGTGTGAAGCGTAAGAAATCTTCCGAACTACTGGCTCTTAGCAAAGTCAATCTTGCCGCAATTGCAGGTGTTCTGACACTGTCCATTAGGTTTATAAGTGGAGCGGTTAAATATTCTTTCGGACGCTGTATGAAGGAAGGCGTGCTAGAACCATCTTGTCACTTTTTCCTTCTATGCAGGGCTTTTGATAGATTAAGATTGATATATCACGGAAGAATCACGTTTGGAGAACCTGGCCTTAATAAATTGATTTTAAGCGCAATACGCTTCGTTGATCTATGAGGATCTGGCGATTGACTTTTGGGAGTTTATGGGTAGCTCAAAGGACAATATCTGTTCAAGTGAGATCCATCGATTTTGGATCAACTCCACGACCTATGCTAACCAAAAATTGATTAGTAGTGTTAGATTTTAGATATCTTAAGACTTAGTAGCGTACCAAACGTTCTTTTAGAAAGTTTAAATAAGACTCTAATATCCCCATGTTGCATTACTTCGACCGTGGTGGTCATATTATCGAAGAGTAAATACACTACGTGTTCACTACTTATTCAGATTTGATTTGAGAGCCGTTCTAGGTCTCCTTTTACCCTTTCCAAAATTTCTCTTAAATCCTCTGGGTGGTACGCAGTGCTACAGAGGAGCTCTTCGATGAAGTTATGAAAAAAATTTCTTCTACAATCGTTTGAAACCCGACACCATCAATTGCTGTTTCATCAACCTTTCGTAAGGTCGGCTAGGAACCAACATCCTCTCACTCTTATCACGTAGACCCCTACAATGTTACTTACATAGATGATCACCGCCAAATCGAGTCGTGGATTTTCCGTGCTATCCTTGCTGCCATTATCGAACACGGTGAAGGAGGTGCCGAACACATTCGAACGCAACTTTCCACAGAAACCCTCGGCGTTACGGGACAAGTCCGTGGGATCGCAGCTGATAATATAATTGGATGTTTTGCTCTTCTTTCGCTTGCGTCCTGAAAAAATGCAAAAAAAAGGGTCACAAAAAATGGAGCACATTTTCCACCACGCTTACCGCCCAAGAGAAATATTTTCTTGCCGTAATCGCGCTCCAAATGCAAATAATAGATCGGAAATAGGCCACGATCCATGCCTTTGCGATCGCGCGTTATGCGACACTTGAAAAGTACACCCTGTGACGCTGGCTGCATGACGAACTGTTCGATGTTGCCGACAAGATCACCCTCCGGTTCGCCGCTGGCGTCCGCCGACGAGTTGGTTTGCTGCGCACTGTTCGAATAGTTGGCAGTGTTATTAGCCGAACCGGCGCCGGTCGAGTGCGCCGAAGTGCTGCGTGCACCGGCGATCGAATTGGTGGTGGTGTTAGTTTGTGATGCGATGCTGTTGGCAATGCTGTGATTCAATGGCATGACGGGTGCCGCTTCCTCGATATTACGATTCACATAATCATCTTCGTCCAATGTGCTGCTATCCTGATCGTGACTATATGAGCGTTGTTGATGTTGTTGTAATTGTTGCTGTTGGCGTTGCTTTTGTCGTTGCCCATTGCTGCTCACATGATTGACGGGACTGCTTTCGTCATCTTCGAGTTCGTGTGAGGAAATCTCTTCGATTAAATCTGTAGGCACAATGGGAGATGTGTAAAGAAAAGTGATAAAGTTAAATTGGAACTTTCAAAAGCAGAAAACAAAAAGAACAACGTCTTTGTATTTCATTTATTTACCATCCTGATTGATGATATGTCCTGTCATCTGGGCTGTCCGCGGGCGCATATTGTTCGTAAAGCTGACACCATGTTGACGGCCATTCGTGCTGGTCGCATTGTTGCTGGAGTTGACGGTGGTCGCGTTCGTATTCGTGGCTGTGACGCCGGTGGTGTTACTTAATAATTGATCGGGATTGTGTGGCGAACTGATGAATTGCATTGGACCATCGTAGGCATGCAGCTCGCGGCCAGTGGCCGTTGATGTGCGCAGCCCCGACATGGGACGGGTTATTTGTAAGTCACTTGCCTGCACCATGCCCGGCGAAGCGCGCTTTTGTCGTATATATGCTTCCATTAGCAGGCGCTGCAACACAGAATGTAAGAAGGCTCATTAATATATGTATGAGAGAAATAAAAGTTAAGGAAATATTGTCAAAATGGCAGCCACTGGGACTCGTATGCAATCATAAACTACTGTGAGTCCTCTGAGCTCAGAAATTGTATATATTTATCTATACAAGTATTACTCTTTTTGTTTCTTCCATCAATTATCTTTTTCTTTCCACATATATGTATGTATTATGTAAACATATTCCTCAGAGGTGTCCTATTCCCTTAGGACCGCTATTACGAGAACATACGACTTGTTTGGGTTGTGATTAAATTTTAAAAATTTCTGCTCATATGACATAATATGTATAAGTTAAGAAACTAAAGCGGCTTAGCCATTAACACAAATAAAACTGAAAGCTTTCATGGAAGGCAAATATTGAAGAGAGAGTAAGGAAGGCATCGGTTGCCTTATATTGATGTAAGGTAGCTAGGTAGCTATAGGGAAGGGGTGGGAGCTTCAAGACACTGGAAAGCTAGATATATGAAGGGCTCCCAACAAGGACGCGCCGAAATTCTTTCCTATTTCGACTGCATTCCTTAAAACTTAGATCACTGTGTCACAGAGGTTATTGGGGGCGGCCTTTTCTCTGCCTTGCTCGACGAGGGAGATGTGGAGTTGGAGAAGTCCCTAGAAAAGGGGCGCAGAAATCTTTTTACGGATGGGTCGTACCTAAGAGAAGCACTCCTTCATCTGTTTCTGTGCGACCGTTAGATCTTTCTCGCCTAGAGTAGAACGCAATACTGAACTACTTGCCCTGAGCGAAGTTGCCGAAATCGTAGGAGTTTTCACTGGACCATGTCCAATAGGCATTCATGCGGTAAAGCTTAATGTTCGTGTCGAACGCTAGTTTCTAAAGTTGTATGAGCGAGGGTGAGTTGGAAACATCAAGGCACTTTCTTTGCCATTGTCCCGCCTTTTCAATACTGAGGTTTAAACATCTCCGTAATCTTACCTTCGGCGAACCTACAGACATAGTCGAAACTGATATTAGCCGCTAAAGCGCTTTGTCGATGTATAAGGGTCTTATGATACAGTTTTTTAGGAGTTTTACGTACTACAATAAACCCGCTGTCCAAACTGTGAAAGGAGGTGCCTCTTAGAATCGACCTCTTAACCTTCGCTAACCTACATATATTGAAAGAAACCCGAGTGTTTTTAGAAATTTCTAATCTCTATGACTTCTGAAATCTACTAGCACCATTAAAAACTAAATACAGAAAAATGTTGAGTATTTTCAGGGTTTTCCACCCTCTGAGCCTCATGTATGTATAGAATAGTGGGTGTTAGTTGGTCGTTTTAGGATCTTCTAACCTCAAAGTCTGATTCAATTAACTAAATCCTTGAGAGGCGAGCCTTAACTGATATTTGAAGTGAATAATTATTGTATACACACGGTACTGAACTCAATTGAGCTCAATTTCATATAATTCTTAGATCCTTCATGCCGTCTGAATCCGATTTAAGTCTTCGGAGACCGTTGCTCTGGGTAAAGTACCATAAAAGTTCGCCAATACGGCAGGAAGTGTGTGTACTTTTACAGTTAAGATAAAGGCGACTAAAATCCAGTATACACTATGTCTGTTTTTTGGTTTGCCTTGAAATTAGATAGTATTGTCAGAATAAGTGTTATAATACTCAGCTGGAACTATATTATAGACTTTGAATGAGATCGCTTCTAATGAAAAGACATTTGAAGTTCAAGCAACAAATGTCACCAGTCATTGAGTTTGATGTGTGCTCAACTGTTTGTAGCAAAAGCTTCAAGGTCTGACCGGAGACTTAAATCTGGTACCACGAAGATCAGTTAGCCCTTAGTTCGCTCCAATCTTCTAATTGCGCTAGGCCTCTTGGGGAGATTCGTGGTTGTTGTAGTTTAAACCTAAAGGCAGGTAGAATTGAAAATTCGATTCAGTGAAGTCGCACTGGAAAGTCTGGCTGGAGACTTAAATCTGGTACTACGGGGGGCAGTTAGTCCTTGGAGTTCACTTATTTGGCTTGGCCCTTTGGGGAGACTCGTAGTGGCTGTGGTTTAAGCCTAAAGGCGGGTAGAATTCAAACTCTATTCAGTGAAGTCTCGCGGCGGCTGGTTGCCGGACCTGTCAGAAGTTGTAAATCGGCCTCGAACCCGCCCCGTGGAAAAGTTGTCGCTTCCATCCGACCAATAGAAACCAAATCTTCTTCTTCTTTACTGGCGTAGAAACCGCTTATGCGGTTGTCGCCGAGTTAACAACAACCGTTTCTTCTTTTCGCAAAGTAACGCCAATGGGATATTCCAAGCGAAGCCAGGTCTTTCTCCACCTGGTCTTTCTGACGGAGTGGAGGTTTTCCTCTTCCTCTGCTTCCCCTGGCGGGTACTGTGTCGAATACTTTCAGAGCTGGAGTGTTTTCGTCTAGAACGGGAATATGAGTGACTTATAGAGTTTGGTTTTTGTTCGTCGAGAGAGGACTTTGGAACCAAATAATACTTGCAAATCATGTATTGTTTGGGCGGCTGATCAACGCATTGTTTTGATCTATGTGCGTTTAGGTACCGTGAGGTTAGGCCGTTAGCGGCAGGTACTCACGTAAAACAAAACGTCTGTTGTTTGTCTGTACATACTAAACGACCAAAATAAAGTTCTTGTAGGAAACCTTTTGTCTTTGTGAAGGCTGTTACAGCTTCTATGCAACCGAAGTTAACGTGTTTACTCGGTTTTAGTGTGTAATATTTTTTTCAGTGTATGCTTATTCAGTGAGTGCCTATAGCAATTGAACTGTTTCGCTGATTACACATGAAATACAGCGCGCGTATTCCACTTTTGGGGGAAAAACAAGTGGCTATTGAAATGCATACATACATACATATGTACAGTTGGGTCAAATGCGCTGCAGGTGCAACACAACAAAACAATTAGTGAATGTATCAGAGAATTTGCTATGTAATGCGAATTGAATCACATCAAAATGCATGGAAATTTAAATGAAAAGTGGTTAAGGCCAGATTTTTTTATTTAATTTTAAAAACAATTGCGATTTTGTTGTTGCACAAGTATTTTTCTGCGCATAAGCGGGCATTTGTTGAAGGCTTTCATTGAACGGGGGCGAATTTCAAGTTCAATGAGGGAAGCTAGCGAGGTTGGCTTGTCACACACACGCCCACATATATATTATGTGTGAAAATGTTTGCTTGCATTAAAAGTGTGCAGTTTAACGCCTCAACATGACAGCTCAGCTATTCTTTGTTTGTGCTCACAATACCCAAATCCACATACAAGTATGAGTAAATATGTTGTTATGTGTAGGTGAATTGCCTTCGATATGTTCACTGCCATTTTTGCAGTTTTTTCGATGTCATTGTTGTTGTTGCAGTAAGTGATAAATTGCAATCGATGTCAATATAATTAATTTTAATGGTTTCGGACATGATTTCTTCATTTGCGCATTTCGCTGTGAGAACAGGAGTTCACACGTATCACACATAGTTACTCGTGTATATTACATTTGAGTGGCTTTTAAACCAACTCACGCATGTATGTAGGATTTTGTAATATACCTATGTACTTCCCTTTTAACAGATCTTTTGGTCCCTCATTTGCTGTCGCAGATTGTTTTTGCCACGCTTTGTTGAAACCAAGTGTCATCAGTTTTGAAAAAATATAGACCGACGATTCCAGCGGCCCACCAACCAGCCCTTACTTTTTCTTTATAAAATGACAGCTTTTGAATCTCTTCAGGCCCAAGTGCGGCAATTTTACTTGTTTATATACCTATTGAGCCAGAAACGGGCCTAATCGCTGAACAAAATTTGGCTCGAAAACGTTGAATTTTCTTGGAACTTTTCAAGAACCCATACATAGAGCGAAGCGATTTCGCTTGGGAAGGTCGAGCGACTCCAGGTTTTGCACAAGCTGTATCTTGTACGTTTCCAATCTAAGACACAAACGTTAAATCCCCCAAGTCGTTCTATACGTCAGTCCTAATAGCTATTGAGTACCTCTACTTGGATCACTCGTTATATTCGTGAACAACCTTCAAAAAGCTTATATCAAATATCTACATATATCACGCGCTACAACCTCTAATCTTTATTTGGTTGACCTGTTGTTTCCTTATCAGTTTCTACAAGAACCTTGTAAAGCTGTGTAGTTTACTGCGAAATTTATGCTTAAAGAAAATAGGCTCGTTTTCTTGTCATTGCCTCCGGAGGAGACACACGTCAAACCATTATTGTTGCGCAGTATATCGCAGAAACAATTCAGTTTAACTTAACCTCACATAGTTTTGAATCCCATAAGATATCCATACGATATCGAAAAGAAGCTGCCTTTATGCCGCTATGTCTGAATTTGGTATTCCAAAACTAATACGGCTGTGTAAACTGACTTTGAGTAAAACCAAAAGATCCGAGATCGGAAAGAACTTCTCCCAGTCGTTCGATACCAAACGCGGCTTCAGATAAGGCGAATGCCTATCACGCCACTTCTTCAATCTGCTGCTGGAGAAAATTATTCGAGCTGCAGATCTGAATGGAGAAGGTGCGATCTTCTACAAGAGCATACAACTGCTGGTTTTTGCCGATGACAGCGTTCAACGGTCGACGACCAGCACCTGTGCGGCTGAAATTTTCTCTTTGACGGTAGCTGCCAGAGTTATATGGAAGAGGGTGCGACAGAAACATGCGGGCACTTTCTCCTCCATTTTCCAGGGTTTGCAAAGTCTGCGATTGAAACATCTCGACAGTATTACTTTCGGCGAACTAGGAGACATAGTAACTGATATTAGCCGGCTCAACAAATTTGTGGTAAGCTCAAAAAGCGTTTTGTCGATTTGTAAGGCGTACTGGCGTTCTAAGCTGTCCAAGTAAGATATCGAACCGAAGGTCCTCTTAATCTAACTTAAGCTAATCAACTATCCTTAACAAAAGTATTTTAGGAACCAAAAACGACAAATGAATAATCAAATGTATAAATAGGTAAGCAAATCAACACGAATGTTACCAATGACTTTGCAATCTCAATCCATTAAGAATAGAGCTAATATTGGGTTGTAAACTAGAAAATGATTAGTCAATAACTAAAAATAAATATTTAATATGACGGTATAAGTTGCAATTAGACTTTGGGAAGCTGGGTATAAGAGGAACCCTGGGCAGGCAAACTCTGATTTTTTACAATCTCCTTCTCAGCTCACATACCTGGGAGGGACCTGTGCTCGGAACGAAGCCGTTGGAGAAGGAGTGTTGTGAGCTTTTCCATGAATGAATCGAAGTTAAGAGAGAGAGTAGGTTTTAGTTTCAGATTGCCAGACCACTGTAGCGTCCTTCAAGCGAATGTGTCTCACATCAAGATAGCATTAGTAGTACTGTTCCGAAGTGCAGCTTCCTTCACTCCGTTAGCCGAGCGGCTACACTAGTTTTGGGCTCCTCGACTGAATGCCCAAAAGTAGTCAAGGAGTGCATGACCTGATTAACATCTTTAGAAATTCATTCAATCTTTTTTCATAACTTGTGGGGTTGCCAGGTAACCGCTAAATCGTCGGACGTTGCAAAGCCAGAGCAGATTGACAGGATCAGTTTCAGTGTTGGCACACTTTTCCAATTTCATCCGATTGGATGCGAGTCGGTTTTCCGAAGTCTTCTTGCGGGCAGGCGTTGGATCTTTGGTTCTGCAGTGAGCTCAGAAAGCGTTGGTCAACAACCAGAACTTATGCGACTGCGATATCCTTCTGGCCCAGAGGGAACCGTAAAAGGTCCTGCCAACTATTGGCTCTCAGCAAGACTTGGCGTTTTCTTCTCTATTGTTCGGTTTTTGTCGGACCGAGATTAGAATATCTCTGTATACCGAACACTCGCGAACCTTGCGAAACGGCTGGGATTGAAATCAAACGGTCTGATATGTTAAAACGCTTCGTCGATTTACATATGCAGACTCTGGTGATCCACTTTTAGGAGTTTGTGGGTAACACAAAAGATGAAAATCTAAGAGAGATCCATCGATTTCTCATCAACCCTACGACCTAAGCCAACCTAAGTCCATCTTTTTCCCGAATAACCTCATGGAGGACTTCGCCAATGAGAGCCGAAACCAAATACCATACGATACATGATGGTCAGTATTGAGCACACAGTTATAAAGATTCAAATGTAAACAAATACGAGGAGTTATAGCGAGCATTGCTAACGAAATCGTGTACGCCGAGGCAGTCATCGAAAAGCAAAAAAAAAAGAAAACAATACGAATTACAACAACTACCTTTTAGAGCAAATAAAGCAATTAATTCACGGTTATCAAACATGATTTATGGACATATGTATGTGTGTCTGTGTAATGCGGTTAAAAAATTAAAAATAACTGTAGATTGCACCATCAAACCATTGTTCCCTACCAATCAACAATCAACAAGCCATATCTCTGTCTGCTCACGTTCTTCACGCTCGTTCAGGTGTGTATAGCACAATTTATTTGCACAAAAGCGGAAATTGTCGGTAGTTTTGGAAAAATCACTGAGCGCAGCTACTTGTTGCTAAATGCCTAAATCTGCCACAACCACGTATCCCTACTCGTAAACCTCTATAAACACGAACTATGTATCAGCCGTTCAACACGAGCAGCGTTTGGAAACGTGCAAAGAATGCTGACTCGCCAGCAGTGTTATCGTTCTGTTTTGTTGTACAAGAACACACGTGATCATCATAATTGCCACACATAATTGAATGATTATTTGAATTATTTCGTTGGATAGCTGTTCGCTGTTTATTGGGGTTTATGAACTCATAAATCTTTAATTAGGTGGTGCGCGCGGTAGCGTGGTGGGGGCTTGTTGTTGTGCATAATAGTTTCGTGTAATCAGAGATACCGTAATTTGCTGTATTTCATAATTAATTTGCATAAAATGCCTCGGGCTAATCTGATCTGTGTAGCTGAAGCCTACAACTACTTCGTTATGAGTTTACGGTACATAGATTTGAATAGAAATTACATCATATTAATTCCAAAAATGTCAGTAATCTAAGGATAAGACCGCGACCAAACGTTTCGCTTTGGTGCGTGCTGCGTCAGCTGGAAAAGTAGTCAACGCAGGGTTGCATTGAAAAAGTTGAACGTCGGCACACCAACTCTTCGTCGATTTCAAAGCTGCGTTTTGACAGCATGAAAAAGAGCTGCCTTTATGTCTGCATTTGGAATCCCTGCAAAACTAGTAGAGTCTGTCAGGATCGGGAAAGACCACTGCGAGCCATTCGATACCATACAAGGTTTCAGACAAGGCGACTACCTAACATGCGATTTCTTCAATCTACTGCTGGAGAAAGTCGAAAAAATTCGAGTTGCAGAGCTGAATAGAGAAGGTACAATCTTCTGCAAGATTTTATTGGTTTCATTGGCCTCAACAATCGCGCTGTAAGTTCTGCTTTCGTCTATCTTGGAACCAGTATTAACGCCAACAACAAGATCTGCCTCGAAATCCAACGCAGAATAATTCTTGCAAATCGGTACTATTTCGGATTGAGTAGGGAATTGAGAAGAAAAGTCCTCTCTCGACGAACTAAGACCAAACTCTATAAGTCAGTTATCATCCCCGTCCTGCATTTATGGTGCAGAGGCATGGACGTGAACATTTGATGAGCCGGCGTTACGAATTTCGAGAGAAAGGTTCTGCGGAAGATTTATGGTTTTTTGCGCATTGGCAACAACGAATACCGTAGTCGATAGAACAATGAGCTGTACGAGATATATGACGACGTTGACATTGTTCAACGAATTAAGAAACAGCGGCTGCGTTGGCTAGGTCATGTCGTCCGAATGGACAAAAACACCCAAGGTCTGAAAGTTTTCGACGCAGTACCCGCCGGAGGAAGCAGAAGAAGAAGACGACCTCCACTCTGTTGGAAAGAACAGGTGGACAGGCTACATTTGGAATCTCCAATTGTAAACTCGGCTATAACCGCGTAAGTGGTGTCTATGCCAATAAAGAAATTGGATTACCCGACAAGTTGGTGCAAAGTTGTTGATTAAAAAGTGCAATCTACAGTTCGAGAGCTATGGGTCACTTCTATAAAAGCCGTGGAAGTTGGACGTTTCGAATACTTCATAATTTGCTTAACATTACTGCGCCAAAATAGTAACCAGTCTAAAGGTTAGATGAAGTGCTGAGCCGTGAATTTGATATCGTACTCAGTGATAGCCTTTTGGTTATGAAATTCTGCACACAATGGAAAAAATCAGACAAGCATTTTGGAATTAAGGACTCGGAGTTAAAGTTTCTGGTTGAGAGCGCTATTAAAATTGAATTAACCGAGAAGTTGCTGCAAAATTTTCGACTGAAAAGTGGAATATGACGCTAATGAGCTATGGATAATTTCAATGAAAGTAAGAGGAATAATGGAGGAATAAACGGTACTTACGACAAAATCTCTACAGTGAAAGTTGCACTTTTCGAATACTATTAAACTTGCTGCGAAAAATAGTAACCAGTCTAAGGGTTACATGTAATGCTGAGCCATCTCTTGGTCGTTTCATTCTACACAAACAAGCAGTGATAATCGGCTAAACAACATGAAATTAAGGACTCGGGGTTAAAGTGTTTGATCGCACCTGCCCTACTGTACAAAAGTCATATTAGAATTTGGGGTTAGCAGGTTAATGCACACGCTTCCGTCCTCAGTATGTTGTACAATTGACATTGAATTTGAATTTAGCATTGCCGCTAAGCGCAACAAAGGTCATTAAGTCCGGAGTGAGGCGCGCGGGTACAGTGCGCATGCTTACTGCTACTAATTCATTTGCAAATGTGTGGTCTTCGTGGTCGAACCTTCGACGACTGATGACACAGTACAGCGCTTACCGAAATTATTCACTTGTTTCACTTACCAACGATTTAGTTTTAGTAAATGCAGCGCTGATAAGCGCGGTACAATTTGTGGTTCAATTATTGCTTTTGTTGTTATTACTAGGTGACGAGATAGTTTGTGGGAAACTTTATAGCGATCAGTGCATTTTTCGACGCCAAACGAGCACAACGAATAAGTCGCGAAACCACAACGAGTGAGAATAATAAAAATATTGGAATAAATATTTAAAGTAATAAAAAAATAAATAAAAAATTAAAAAAAAAAATAGTGAAGCAAACAACAAGCATTGCCATAAACTTTTATTAACGATTTTATAAAAATACCGTTTGTTAGTAGCAAAATAGCCCATAAATCTTAAACGATAGTGGTATTGAACATACATATACTTTCCGCAAAGTTCAGGGTAGTTGATAAAACAATCTTCAGCTAATCTGCGGCTAAGATAAGCATAAGCGCCCAGGTGAACACTTGAAAATTTAAAACTCAAAGAAATGAATAAATTCGCGGTGAACGCGCTGACAGTGCGCGATTAAGTGGACAGCAGGCATAGTGTGCGCGCGACACCAGCGCTAGTGAAAAACGCCGCGTAAAGGATAACGCCTAAGCGTCGCGCTTACAGTTTTTAAAACTCTTTTTGAAAAATATAGACGCTTAAGTTAAAGTGTACAGTTTTTGGAGCGCGCTACTATGTTTTCGCTCGCTAAACTTTGCGCGCTCTGCGCTGTGTTAAGCATTTTCGCTGGGCTACCGCGCGCCGCGCAGTGCGATTCCTCGTACTACGAAAAGTATTACACAGCGCGCCGTTTTATACCGCTCAAACGCAACTCGCTGATACCGTATAACTTTAGCGTTTCGCTTAACGAACAACCGCTGGCCAGCTATGAGCTCGTCGCTATGGTCGGTGATGTCAAACAGTTGGGCGCTTGGCGCGCCGACAAGGCGATCCTATTGAATCGCACACAGGATCATCGCGTGTGGACGGCCAGCGTAGCGCTGCCGGTGAACACCACCATCAATTATCGCTACTTCATTGCGGCCATAGACAATGCAACTGGTGTAATGCAGGTGCGCCGCTGGGAATCACATATCAATGCGCGCAGTTTTCAAATGGGCACTGTTGCGGGCAATCGCAGCGATACATGCGGTTGGATTGATCCGCAACGGCGTGAACTACAGCGCGGTTGGCTAAATGCGGGCAATATTGTACAATTCAAGCTGTTTCGCAATCCCTTGCATGTGAATGAAACGAGTGCGGGCAATGAGGAGTTGCGTTTCAAGTTGCAGCCGGTCGAGCCGTGTCGCTTGTCCGCCATATTGCCTTCGGCGAAGGCGCACACAGAGTATGTGCGTATGGTGTACGGTGACAGTTACTTGCGTACGCAACCGGAGTTTGGTGTGCCCTACAAGCCCAACGATATATTGATATTTCAGACGACAGTGTCGCAGTTGGATAATGTTGCATATCTGTTGAAGCTGTACGCGACACAGAATGATAATGAGCTTGTGCGTCTGATAGGCTATCAGTATATTTATCCCGAGTTTTTGAAAGGCACCGAAGGTCGTTTCACCATCAATCTCTTATCGCCTGTGTGGTTGAATGCTATCGGCAGTTTGGACATACAGTATTTGGTAATTAAACCCTTGCCGAACTCTACTGTCGATTTTCACACTTCTTTTGTGGAATATTGGCGCAGCAATTGGACGTCATTGGATGTGGGACATCGTGGTTTGGGCAAGAGTCTGAAGCAGGCAACTAATGCGCCAGCAATAATTGAGAATACGGTGGCGTCTATGAAGGCCTCCACGGAGTTGGGCGCTGACTTGGTCGAATTCGATGTGATGTTAACTAGCGATTTGGTGCCAGTGATTTACCATGACTACTACATCTATGTCTGTATGGATCCCAAGACGCCCACCAGCAAAGCTGATCTCACCGAAGTACTAATCAAAGATATCACCTATGAGCAGTTAAAGAATTTGAAAACCTATCAGGTGGTGGGAAATAAAATCATCGAATATCCGGCACACAATAATGTAGAGCAAGAAGATCAACGACTCTTCCCGCTGTTCGAAGATTTCCTCACCAAAGTAAATAAGTCGGTGGGTTTCAACATTGAAATCAAATGGCCGCAGCTGTTATTGAATGGTGAGCTCGAGAGCGTACAAACTATCGATAAGAATACCTATGTGGACCGCATATTGGATGTGATGTTGCGTCACGGTTGCGGTCGTCTGAGCTTCTTTTCAAGTTTCGATGCCGACATTTGCACGCTGTTGCGTTACAAACAGAATATATATCCGGTCATGTTTCTCTCATCTACCATACTCGGCGTTTATGCGGATCCACGCGCGGACACGTTGTACGACACCATTAATAATGCGCAAGCTTTCGACTTGGCTGGCATTGTGCCGAATGCCGTGCATATAAAGAACAATCCCAAATGGATTGAAATAGCGGAAAAGCAGGGTAAAAAGGTCTTCCTATGGGGTGATGAGCTCAAGAATACCGAAACGATTGAATGGTTCAAGGCGCAAGCTCCAACTGGTGTGATTTATGATCGTGTGGACTTATGGTTGCCAGCGAATAAGCGTAGCGCTTTCGAACTCGAAGCTGATTTGCCCGATTTCTTTCGTTTGCAATGTTCGCCGCATCAGCAGAAGCCTGTGAACTCAACTATTGAGAGTATACTTAGTAATGTGAATCTGTTGTAGTTGTTTTGCCTAGTGTTAATTTGTTTGTAGGTCTATTGTTGTACAACAAGTAAAACTTGGTTTGAATGTTCCTTATTTTCTGGTGTGAAAATCTTTTGTGTTTTATTTTGCACTTTTTGAGAAAATTAAAACAAATTAGGTGCTTCGGTTCAACCTCCTGGCGAGAAGGGTTTCGTTGTGTACCAAAGTTCACGGTAAACTAACGGTGAGTGCTTCTGAGTTCTTACGGCTGCAAAAATTGTGTAACCTCTGAAAGAAGTTCTTAGTTATAAAGCTTTTAACAAATAGTTTCAGTATAAAAAAAGTTCACCAAAAAAGCTAAAAAAAATCAACAAGAAAGCTCAGGAAAAGCTCAACTTAAACATAATTCTGCGTTTTTACCCCATGAATCTTCTATAAAGTACTCTAAGGAGGTTTCAATAATTTGCCTTGTTATTTTAAACACTGACTTGAATTCAAAGAATTGCATGGCAAACCTTAAAATTAAGTTCCGGAGAACTCCAAGATTACCTACGACATACGATGCAGCTTTCCTTGATTTTGTTTTATATCTGGGTGCTTCGATGTCTTAACCAACTAGTCACAGGTTCTCTCATGCATACTTTTTCATTCATTTATTCCCGTAATAAGGATATACGAAGAAGCTGTGTTGAGCCAATTGTACTCAGGGGTGCTGAAATCTAGTCAAATAGTATGAAAATATTCTAGGCCGATATAAGTTTGGTGGCTGAGGTTGTCCAAAGACACCTTAATGCTTGAAATTGACGGTAAGACTCACTGGCTGGATAATGTAGAAGGTATAACTCTGCGAGCTAAAGGCTGACCCATTTTTAGTTTCCTAACTTTTTTAAAGAAAAAACACAGAAACTTCGGTATGATATCACACGATCTTGGTGGTCAAAACGTGAAATAATCTGCTCATCGAAGTGTTCTCTCAATAAATCCATTGATTGATGCGAAGTGTGGGAAGTGGCGCCGTCTTGTTGAAACCAAATGTCGCCGAGATCACAAGCTTTAATTTCATGCATCAGATAGTAGGTTATCATGGCGCGATAACTGTCGCCATGAAATGGGCCTCATCGCTGAACATAATTTGGCACAAAAACGTTGGATCTTTTTGGAACTTTTCAAAAACGAAGCCATGTAGCTTGAGCGGCTTCAGTTCTTGTAAAAACTGTATATTGTACGCTTTCAATTTAAGATCTCGACGTAAAATGCGCCAAGTCGTTCCATACGTTAGTCCGAGTTGCTGCTTATGGCGCCGAATCGACTCTCCATGGTCACTCTCGGCTATGGCTCCTACATTTTTTTCACTGCGTGATGGATGTGGTCTATTTAGTTCCAATAATAAATGCTGCGTCTCAAAGTGGGTGATGATGTTGTGCATAGTACTTTCAGTGGGTCGATTACGTTGACCATAAGTTGAGCAAAGTGCACGAAACACATTCTTTACAGAGCGTGAATTTTCGTAATAAAGTTGAACGATTTGTAAACGTTCTTCAGACGTAAGTTTTTCCATGATGAAATGCCAAACAATACCGAACAAAATTAACACGACAGCTTGACACGACTCACGCCTGACCTGTCAAAAGAACAAGCAATTGAAAAAAGTACCTCTCCTGGATCACCCGTTAGAAGCAATTTGCTCAGAGCAGGTTTTGGAATCAACTATACACAGCACAATTATAAAAACGTTGCAGTCCATTAAATGAAAAGGTGTTCTTCAACTTCAAGTGTCAGAAAGTCCAAAATATTTTTGATGCCTTTGAAGCTTTTGAAAATCTTAACAAGCTAAGGTAACCTTAAATACATATTTATAACAAGGGGACACTGTTTGTCAACATTTTCTTTTTTAAACAGATGTCAATCGTTGCAAGTGAGTACTTAAAAAAAAAAAAAATATTTACATAAAACTTTCATAAAAACCAAAAAAAAAAATTCTTACTTTTCCCACCTCAACAGCGGATTCTCGTTCATCCGAAGCAGTTTGGAGTAGAGAATGTCGGAAAGTTCAGTTGGACAATTGCAACTTACCCTCGAAATGGCTGGCGCACGAATCGCGGAACACGAACTGGTCGGCGTGATAGGCAATAAAAAAACGTTGGGCAGCTGGTCGATACAAGGAGCGCCGCTACTTGAACGCAGCGCTGACGACTACAATGTGTGGACTGCGAACATAACGGTACCGTTAAATAAACGGATACGCTATCGCTACTTTATCGGTGTGTTGGATGAGAAGACACAAACCGTACAACTGCGCCGTTGGGAAGTTGGCGAGCGTGCACGCGAATTACGCTTGACACAAACAAACGCGCAAACTGTTGATCGTTTCGGTTTCATAACACCGGAAAGACCGAAACTGCGGCGCGCATGGCTCAACATCGGCAGCATCGTGTTGTTCAAATTGTTCGGCGAGGCGTTGCAGTGTAAAGCGAAGGATCAGCTTGTTGAGGCGGGCGAAGTAATGCAGTTGAAAATAGAACCGTTAGATGCGGTAAACCTACATGCGATAGCAACATCCGCACGCGCAGAAATTTTCTACACCACTCTGCAATATGGCTACAGTAAACTGAAGGCTCAGCCAGACTTTGGCATAGAATACAATGCAAAAGCACTAATCTATCAGATATATATGTTGAATCGGAAAAATGTTGGTTTTCTATTGAAATTGTTTGCATTCAATGGCGCCAGCAAGTGTGTGCGTCTCATAGCGCAAAGCTATTTGCCACCGGAAGCGCTCGAGGAGAGCGAAGGTGTATTAGAGGCGACGTTGCTCTCGCCCGATATGGCCGCCGAGGAGCTGGCTAAATTGGAAATGCAATATTTGATAATAAATCCCACACCGAATTGGCAAGTGAAGTTGAACACCACATTCACACAGTTTTGGCCCGACCATTGGAAGGGCATGCTGATTGGACATCGCGGTCTGGGACGTAGTTTTGTGGAGCATAATGCAGCGCTAACGCCACTCGAGAACACAGTCAGCTCTGTGAGGCGCGCATTTGAGGCGGGCGCCGATATGGTGGAGTTCGATGTGATGCTCACCAAAGATTTAGTACCCATAATATATCATGATTTCTATGTAATGATGTGTCCGAACTCCTCGACAATACCCATCAGCGCTAGTGATATTGTCTCCGTACCGATTGTCTGCTTGACCTACGCCGAATTGCAGGCCATGCAGACATACAAAGTGGTCGGTGATAGTTTGATTGTTTGCCCGGCACCAGAAACGGTAAGCAATGCCGATGAGCGTCTCTTTCCGACATTGCAAGAGTTCTTCGAAAGAACCAACAAAATGCTCGGTTTCAATATGGAAGTTAAGTGGCCGCAAGAACTGTACGCCGGCGGTTCGCAGTGTCTACAGCATATGGACAAGAATAAGTATATGGATGTCATACTCAATGTGGTGAAGCAGCTGAGTTGGGGACGTGTCTGCATTTTCTCATCCTTCGATGCCGACACATGCATTATGCTGCGTTATAAGCAAAATATCTATCCGGTTTTGCTGTTGCTCGAGTCGGAACCGTTGCTATTTACCGATCCACGTACGCATTGCGTTCAGCCGGGTATAAATACGGCAAAGGCATTCGATTTGAATGGTATTGCGACGAATGCTAGCCTGCTGCGCCAGCATCCGAATGCAATGGCGATGGCGGAACGTCAAAATAAGTGGGTGTTTTTGTGGGGTAATCAACTAAATGATTGCGCTACAATAGATTTGTATCGTGCTGAAGGTGTTTACGCTTTGATTTGTGATCGTCTGGATTTGTTGTTGGCCTGCAATAAGCGTAGTATTTTCGGTACAGATGAACAGCTGAAGAAACTCTTTGAGTTACAGCGCAGTTGTGGTTGCCGTTGAATAGATTTCAATATTTTCTGTTAAGTTTTTGTGGAAAATTCTCAAATATTTCAACATACAGTCGAAATACTTACAAATAAAACATGTGACGAATAAAACAAAAATAGAAAATAAGTTAGAAATGGCAATAGAAAACAGTTCACTGAGTTTTTTTTTGTAAAATCGGTTAGTAAATTTAGTCAGCTAAGTTCTGCAGTATGAGAGAAGGAAACTAATATCAATTAGCTATGAGAATTTCTCCTAACTGAGGAAAGTCCGTCTGGTTTCCAAGAAAACCATTTGGTCAGAATTTCGTGTTGGCGATTTTTTTCCAACAGCTCATGCGTTCACGCAAACTATAAGTGAATTTATAAATTAATTATATTGTGGTTTAACTTATCGATCGAAAACTGACTTTAAACCTACAATCCAAGGTTCACAGGGTCTAGTTCCAGTACAACGACCAGTTCTATAAGAGTTATAAGAGGTTATAGTGGTCGTCTGTTACGCCACACATAGACTTACTGGTCCTCAGTAATGCCAGATGGAGGTTCAGCTTGATTTGAGGTGAAATATTCGTCATACACAACGTCTGATATCTAATTTTAATACTTCGTCTAGTCTCCTGAACTACCAAGCTCCTAGATACAGAAAACGAGTTCTAGACAATGCTGAACAATAGCATAAGAAGTGTTCCAAAGTCTCCTTTAGTCTGCTTCTCTGTTCTTTCTTCATCTATCGTCATTACTTACGCCCAACCGGTTCGCATGCTATGCCAGTAGGTTGTAACCAATTACAAGTATAGCCGAGTTTGCAACAGCGCGCCAGTTGTTTTTTCTTTTCTTTGTTTGGTGCAAATTGGAGACTCCAAGTGTAGCCAAGTCCTTCTCCACCTGGTCTTTCCATCGGAGTAAGGGACGTCTTCTATGCTTCCTTCAGCGGGTCTTGCGTCGAACACTTTCAGAAATGCAGTGTTTTCGTCCATTCGGACGATATGACCTAGCCATTGTAGCCGGTTTCAATGCCATCCTGTGTATCGTACAACTCATCGTTCCATCCACTGCAATATTTACCGGCGCAAAGGACCATAAATCTTTCGCAGAACCTCTCGAAAATCCGTAACGCCGTCTCATCAGCTGTTGTCATCCTCTATCCCTCTGCACTATATAGCAGGACGGGGATGATGAGTGACTTGTAAAGTTAGGTTTTGTTTTCCGAGAGGATTTTACTTCTCAATTGCCTACTCAGTTCGAAGTAGCATCTGTTGGCAAGAGTTATTTTGCATTTTGCTGACATTGTTGGTGGGGTTGATACTGGTTCCAAGATAGACGAAATTATCTACGACTTCAAAGTTATGACTGTCAACAGGGATGTGGGAGCCAAGTCACAAGTTCATTACCAGGCTCATACGCTTCTCTTAATTATCCAGACTGGTGAAAACAAAACTAACTTACTCTTATAGAAGATTGCACCTTCTCTATTTGGTTCTGCAGCTCGAACTATTTTCTCCAAGTGCAGATTGAAGAAGTCACACGAAAGAGAGTCGCCCCGTCTGAAACGTCGTATGGTATCGAAGGGCTTGGACGGGTCCTTTCCGATCCCGACGGAGCTTTTGCATGCATGCTGCGACCATATTCTACAAAGAAGCTGATGCATGTTCCTTATCAGTTCTTCGCTGCCGTATTTGTATAGCTGGGCCGGCAATTCATCGGTTCCCGCCGCTTTGTTGTTCTTCAAGCGGGTAATTGGTATACAAATTTCTTCATGGCCGGGCAATGGAATGTGCACTCCAACGTCATCGATTGGGGAATCGGGGTCACCATCTTTCTTTCACTGCCATTGGCTGGAGAAGTGTTCGCGCCATAATTTCAGTATGCTCTGGGCATCAGTCACCAGATCAACTCTGGGGGTTCTACAAGAGTATGCTCCAATCCTGAAATCTTCAGTTAGTTTCAAGCTCTTCGTACTCACGCGTTATTCTATCACTCATTCTATTTTTATTATATTCTTCTATTATCTAACTCTCAGCTATTTTCCCCACTCAAAGCAATTCAAATTGAGTATAAAATCCCATATGAGCGTCTTTTGAAATTACACCAGAATGCTGTCAAAATTTCTTTGTTCCAAAATAAAATGTAATAAAACTTACATAAATTGTACGAATGTGTTTCTAAATTTCTGTGAATGTGTCAATAGAAGTAAACGTAACATTTTGGTTAATTTTAAACATTTCCGAAGTACCAAAACCATGTCGCAAGATACAGCGATTGTGACCTTTAAAGTGAATTTGACCGGCACACGCATTGCGCCCTACGAAGTAGTCGGCGTGATGGGCAATCAGGAGGCGCTCGGTGAATGGAATGTGCAATTGGCGCCACGTTTGAAACGCTCCGCAGATGACTATAGCGAGTGGACGGCGGTTGTTGAGCTTTCACTGGAGAAACTCTTACGCTATCGTTATTTTATCGCCGCCGTGGACAAAGCCACACAGATTGTGCAAGCACGACGCTGGGAGATACAAGAACGTGCACGCGAAATCAAACTCGAGTGTAAGGAAGTGGAATGCGTCGATCGCTTCGGTTGCATTTGTCCCAATAAACTGAAAGTGCGCAAAGCTTGGCTTAACACCGGACATTTAGTGCTCTTCAAGTTGTTCTTCAATGCGTTGGAGTTCAAAGAGAACTTGCCCATAGTGCCGGAAGAAGAGATCAGACTCAAGCTCGAGCCCGTTAATCCGGAGTTAATGCTACCCATATTGCCGTCGGCGCGCGCATATGCGCAATACTCGAGTATGCTTTATGGTGGCAGCCAAATGAAGGAGCAGCCCGATTTGGGTGTGGTTTATAATAATAATACATTGTTGTTTCAAGTGATGATGGTCGACAAAGCGATGGTCGGTTATTTGTTGAAGTTGAATTTGTCCAACGAATCGACGGGTTGCGTACAGTTGTTGGGTCAAATGTATATACCACCCGAGGCTTTAGATACCAGCGAGGGTCTATTGACCGTCAGTTTCGCTAGTATCACTAATGGCATGGAAGTGGCACGTTTGAAATTGAAATATTTAGTTATCAACGCCATGCCGGATTGGCAGGTGAAGTTGAATACAACCTTCCTGCAGTATTGGCCGCGACGCTGGAAGGGTCTTAACATCGGACACCGTGGTATCGGACGCAGTTTCATTGCCGACAATCCAGCGCCCATATTGGAGAACACATTGCACTCAATGCAAGAGGCTTACAAGGCTGGCGCTGATATGGTCGAGTTCGATGTGATGCTAACCAGAGATTTGGTGCCCATCATCTATCATGACTTCGAGTTGATTGTTTGTTTGACTGCTGATAGCAAACCGCTTACCAAGGCGGATCTGTGCACGAAATCCGTCAAAGATTTCACCTACGAAGAGCTGCAGCACTTGGTCACTTATCGCATTATAAATGAGCGCATCGTAGAATATCCGGCGCCGTGTGGTGTTAGCAATCCCACAGAGCGTCTATTTCCAACTTTGTCGGAATTTTTCACCACCACAAATCGTTTTCTCGGCTGCAATATGGAAGTGAAGTGGCCGCAAGCTTATTATGCCGGCGGCTTTGAGAGCATACAGACTATTGATAAAAATCAGTATGTGGACGCCATATTGAGCGTGGTAAAGGACGTCAGTTGGGGTCACTTGTGCTGTTTTAGTTCCTTCGATGCGGATATTTGTATTATGTTGCGTTTCAAACAGAATATTTATCCCGTCTTCTTTACGGTTTCGCACAA
Source organism: Bactrocera zonata (assembly GCA_037783105.1). NCBI lineage: Eukaryota > Metazoa > Arthropoda > Insecta > Diptera > Tephritidae > Bactrocera > Bactrocera zonata. The sequence continues at coordinate 81,050 of JBAWJQ010001767.1, forward strand.
TGTGCCGGAATTTTTGGATCCGCGCACGCACTGCTTACAACCAGCGGTTAATACCGCCCAGGCGTTTGATTTGAATGGCATTGCGCCGGCTGCAAGCATCCTTGAAAACCACCCGGACGCTGTGACGCTGGCCAATAGACAGAAGAAGTGGGTTATGCTGTGGGGTGACAAGCTGTGCGATCGCAACGCCATCGAGTGGTACAAGAAGCAGGGTGTGCATGGCTTGATCTACGATCATATAGAGTCGCTCATGCCCGGCGATAAGCAAAATGTGTTCGAAAAGGATGAACGTTTGCAGAAACTCTTTAAATTACAGCTGAGCTGCGGTTGTCGTTGAAAATTCGTGCGCCAAGTTCCGTATTAATATTGTATTTGTAGAATTGTTTGCTATGAAAATATATTAGTGAATTTAGTAATAGGTTTGAAATCTATTAAATAAACATTAAAAATAAAAGTTTTAACAAAAGCATTTTAAGTGAACAATGGACAATTGTACCAGTAAGAACTCCTACGATTGTGACAGGATGAACTTTGCTAAGGACAGGTAGATCTCAAAAAAGATTTTGCAGTCGCCCAATTGTGATTCGTCGATCAGCTCCTGCTAAACACACGCGAGATCTATTCGGCCAGTGCTAGAACTCAATATGGCAATGGAGATCCAACTCGACTCCAACTTAGTGTGAGTGTTGCAAGGGAACTTGCTTTGGGGACAATAAGTGTCCCCAGTGCACCGTAGATGCATATTACAGACGTTCTCTGAGAGCATTAGAGCCAAACCTCAACCCTTGTGAGAATCCTCACCTTTTTCCCATAGCTTTTCTACATAAATATATAAGGGAACCGAAACCTTCCTTACTCCCTACTCAGTACTCCTCAGTATTTGGCCGCCTTGAAAGCTTTCTGTTCAGAATAAGCCCTTCGTATTTCAGCTTATCAAACAGTTTGAAGAAGTTAATCTCCGAATTAGAAGACTTCCTGGTCAATAAAACCATTTCTCTTTTAGTTGGGTTGAAGGCTAAGCCGCTTCTTTTCGACCAATTTGATACCATGTTGAGGTACCTTTCGGTTAGCTTGTAGATAGTATTTAGAAATGTTTGTTTAACCAAAAGAACAACGTCGTTAGAAAAACGACTACAGCATCCTACCTCGAGTTTTTTAAGTAGATCCTTGACCACCTAGATACAAAGCAGTGGGAGCCTCTGTTTCGAGATGCTTTTGCTCTAACCTAATCCACCACAAACTTTCTGTTGCAAAGAAGACTATATAAATAAGAGGTACTTGAGGTTCGCTTCCACCTCAAGCTTTTCGCAGGCTTTAATCGCCGCCTCGATTGAGGCTTGGATTTATATAACGCTCCAAAATTTAGCTCTCCACAAAATTTGAGAGGCAATGTGAGGATAACTCGCTTTTGACCTTGAAGAAGTCTATGATATTATAGTAATACAAGACCAAAGAATAGTTTAGAAATGTTTGTGTTGTGTTATTGTTGTTATAGCAGTTTGGTTTGAAGCAAGACATTTGAATTTAAAGAATTTATAATTTAAGGATTAATGGCGCTGGGTGCTAATTTTTTCCGGCAGCTGAAAATAATTCGAACAATACGCATATATGTATATACATATGTATATGTATGCAAGTATATTATATAAAAATATGTCTCTCAAATTTACATATACATTTGCATAAATACACACACATACACATATTGTATAAAAATTTCTTTTGTCTCAGACAATGCTGCTGGAATGTAGGAATGTTGCCAGATATTGCTAGCAAACAGCGGAAAAAATCATATGTACATTTAGTATTTGGCAAAAAAAGTAGAAGAATTTGGCATTCGCTGTTTTTCGTTTTTTATGCATAGCCTTTTTTCCACACAAACACAAACAAACGCATACATATGTAGGTATGTAAATATTTATTTGCTTACTCATATGTGTGGAGGCTGCCGAAAGCGTTGAAAATTGTGAGTTTTTTTGCAAAGAAAAATGTGCAACTTTGAACAACAAAAAGAAGAGAAATCAGTAATGAAAAGAACAGAAAAAATAGCTCTGATCACTGAAATTTTATTGCTTAAAATATAATTTAAATTAAATTCCCCCATTAGACTTTAAAATAAATGTTGCGACTAAATTCCGAGTATTTGGAATAAAAAGCAACAAAAAAAAATAATTAAATTTCAAAAATAGTTTTTGGAAATTTTTTTTAAAGAATTTTTAAAAGAACGCTGCTGAAAAGCGATTCAACGCTGTTTTTTTTTACTGGAGTAGGCAACAGAGAAGTCAAGTCCTCTCTCGACTAACAAAGATCAAATTCTGCAAGTTATTCATCTACCCCGACCTGCTATATAGTGCAGAGCCATGGACGATGGCAACTTCTGATGAGTTCACGTTACGAGTTTTCGAGAGAAAGGTTGTGTGGAAGATGGTACTTTGCGCATTGGCAACAGCGAATATCACAGTCGAAGAAACGATGAGCTGTACGAGATATACGACGACATTGACATGGCTCAGCGAATTAAAAGACAGCGGCTACGTTGGCTAGGTCATGTCATTCAAGTGGATGAAAACACTCCAGTCCTGAGAGTATTCGACGCAGTACCCACCGGGGAGAGCAGAGGAAATGAAGACCTCCACTTCGTTGGAAAGACCAGTTTGAGAAGGACTTGGCTTAGAGGTTGATGGGTGGTACTTTCCCCACTGCTATGGATTTTGATGGTTAACGATAGCCTACTCTGTTGACGTTGTTCTTATGGTTACAGGAGACTTTCTAAATCTGCCTACGAGGTAATCAAATGATACCTCAAAGTGGGTGAATAGAAAGGGCTAGACCGTCAACTCAAGTTAACTGAAATGGTTTAATTTACCAGATATAAGATCTCAGACGTAGTCCTCCACTTATTCGGAGACTCACGTCTTCAACCCGTTGATAAGGTGAAATACTAAATGCTTTAACTTGATAAAAAGCTTTCATGCAGGCCAAATAGCTATTGAGATGGTGTTAAGGAAGGAATCGGTTGCCCTTTATGGCTATAAAGGAGCTATAGCTAAAGGTGGGTAGTTTCACTAAAGGTAGTCAAACCTATATTGCTCTGTAGTGTATTTCTTTGGTGAAGGACGCTCGAAAAGTCTACACTTGCTAAGAAGCTTATTCAAAAAGCGTGCTTATCGGTATCTCCGGTGCACAACGGACTACCCCAACAAAAGCACTTAATGACATTTTACATACAACACACGTCGACTTACAGGCTGTCTAGAGTTTAGGGAAGATGGATATAGGAAGGTTCCGAACGAGAACATACATTCTTTTCTCCTTTAACTGCATTCTTGGAAAATTGGATCACTGCGACGCAGAGTCCACTTGTGGTGGCTGTTTCTCCGCTCACCGCTGAGGGATATGTGGATGGGAAGAAATCGCTGGAGAAGAGGCGCAGTCAACTTTTTCTCGAATGCGTCGAAGCTAGAAGGGAAGGTTGAAGGTGGATTTTTCTGTATGTAGCTCTTTCAATCTTAGCTTTAGACTACCGGACCACTGCAGTGCTTTTCTGGCAGACGTACTGGTACGAAGTGCAGTAGTGGCACGACTCTAAGAGTATTTATCCTCACATGAAATATTATCAATTCACTTCATCATCAGACTCGTTTGGACCCTGATCATTGCGGAATCGCTGGCAATTGCAAAGCCTACAAGCTAGCCAGAGGGGTACCTTTGTCACGCTCACATTGGGATGGGACCGAGTTTGATCTCCAATGGCATATTGCATTATAGCACTGGACCAATGCCAACCAAGCTCTTTCTCCTCCATAATGCAGCCTTTGCAAGACTGGTTGAAAAATGTGGGCAGCCTTACTTTCGACGAACCAGAAGACTTAACAGAAACCGACATTAGTCGTCTCAACAAAATTATGATAGGCTTAAGACATTTTGTCGATGTGTAAGGGTCTTATGATTTATTACGTAGGAGTGTTAAGTGCCACAACAGACCAGCATTCTAAGCTGTCCAAGTGAGATCCTTGTTAGGACCGAGAGAGTAAGTCCCTCAGTGGTGAGAACTTTTTAACGCAAATCACTTAATTTATCATAAAGCCGAGTTTGTTGCGTAAAGTGTTAATATCTGTTGTAACGATCTGTAACCGGATTGCGAATTCGGATTAATATGAGAACCTTTACCTATTCCTTTTCTTAATTTTTTTTATATGTTTGTACATATCAGATGTATGATCTGGTGAGGGTGATCCATACCTGTAAAAAAGAAACAGTTTTTAGAAATTTATTTATTTGTAGGCGGATATACTAGTTTACTATAGCAATAAATAATGATCTTAAATTATTACTGTTAGGGTTCGGCTTTATGTAAGAGTCACTTAATGGTTTTAAAGACTTTTTTGAACACAAAAAAACAAAATAAATTATTATAAATTATCTGGCTTTAAGTCGATTGTATTTGTTAATATACACATGGACTGTGACAAAAAAGTACCCGAAAATTGCTGCTGTACGCAAACTGGTTCACATATCACGCTAATATTTGACATAGTAATAATTCGAAAACTACAATTTTTTGAAATATCATTTACTCGGGGAATTCAATTACAATTTGCGGGTGCTTTTTTGTCTCAATGTATATATAGCATGATGTGTAGCTACTGTAATATAAAATTTTGAACTTTATGAACAAAATGTACAACAATTACTTGAATGCTCTCTGACTTATTTGTCACAATTCAGAAACTTTAACTTTGAGTACTTAACAGCAGTGGCTTCCCACCAATGAGTTTGGCAATTACTTGGAAACTTTTGTACTTTCTCTTTTCTACTATATACACAAATAAGAATGAGCTACTATTGGTCATATGACACGCCTCACTACCACATTTTTATGGCATTTTCCACCCACTTGCTTTGGAATTTCAGAGAATTTGCTCTAAATTTTAAAGTTTTAGCAGAGCTGCCGAGGAGGTGAAGTGAGCGTGGCTTAGCAAATATGCTGTATAGAAATTATCCGGAGATTAAGTGCAAAAGGCAGCTAGCGTATGGAGAAGCACATATAGACTTACATATAAATACATTTATGAGTTAGCTAATCCACATATGGCTGCAGTTGAAAGTTAAGCAGTTCCTTACTTGAGCGCTTAAGCTCAAAACTGCTATTCGCAATTGCAGAAATAAAAGTTCGGCATATTGCTGTAGGTTGTACTGGATTTTATGAATAAAATGTTGAAAATATTGTTTTTTTGTTTATTTCTGATTACATTATGTATAGACTAGGCATGAAGAATCCGCAAGAGTTTATTTAAATAAATATTTTTTTCGGATTGACTTATTTTATTTAAGGGAAACGTAAAAGTGTTCAAGGACCTTATGTGTTTCTGTTTTAATATGACTTAAGTTTATTCCACCACTTTAATTTTTTTTTTTGAAACGAAAAAATAAGTGTTCCCATATAATAAATAAAATAAAAAAACACCACAAAAACCTTCACTGGTGCATTTCTTATAGCAGGAAAGACTGTAAAAAATTAGTATCTTGATTTTGATCGGTCAGTTTGTGTGTCAGCTATTATTGTCCGATCTAAACAATTCATTTGGAGATTGTATCCTCGGCAATAATCTATACCAGAATTTTTGAAGATATCTTATCAAATAAAATAGTTTTTCATAGAAGAGTTTGATTCCTATCAGTCAGTTTGTATGGCAGCTATGTATATGCTATAATGATCCGATCTAAATAATTTCTTTGGAGTGAACACCACGGACTTAGATAATAATGCAAGTCAAATTTCGTCAAGATATCTTGTCAAATAAAATAGTTTTCAATACAAGAGCTTGGTTTGGATTGGTCAGTTTGTGTGGCAGCTATATGCTATAGTTGGTCGATTCGAAAACTTTTTCGGAGATCATAGTCGTGTCTCAGATAATAATGTATGCCAAATTTCGTGAATAATTCTTCTAAAATGAAAAAGTTTTCCATACAAACACTTAGTTCCGGTGTTTCAGTTTGCAAGGCAGCTATAGTCGATAGTGGTCTTATAGCGGTGCTTCGGATCAATAAGCAGCTACTTGACGTGTGCGAAATTTTGCACATATATACATATATGGTTTAATCGACGCAGCTCGGCATGCTGATACTTTATACTATAGTCAAGGTTCATAGAGTCTTCGAGGCTTCCTTCTGCGTACTTAAAATACCCTCTTTAAGTTATATAAATGAGTTGTTTGAAGTAAAAAAGTTTACTTTAAGTTAAAAAAATTACAGACTAAACAGAAATTGGCTCAATATATTCAATAATGCCAATATTTCATTATAAAATTTCGCTCAAACTCAGTTTGCAACGAGATTGGTAGCTCAAAAGAAAGCCAAGAATTATTAACGAATGGAATACACAAGTGAGTTGTATTGAAAATGACGCACATGGCTTCCTGTGCTAAAAACTAAATGCATCATACATACACACTCTGCCTACACACACACACAAGCACATATGGTTTGATAATATCCTTATACTGTAAGCGACAGAATTGTCGACGATGTAGGTGAAGGCGAGTCCTTGCATTCTTCAGGTTTTTGCTGTTTAATAAATTTCTGCGCGCAATGACATGTTCGAGTGTAATTAGTTTTAAAAGAATGAAATAATGTGGTGTGCTATTAATTGGAGAGGAGAGGTGCCACAAGAACAAAAGTTCAATGAGAAAAATTGTGTCAGATTCTTATAATTCTAGCGCATTGAAAAGTGTATTGAAAAGTGCAGTAATGATTGATTGTATATTTTTCTCTCCTGAAAACTATGTCATAAACTCCAGTTTATGAAAATGGGGTGTTTATCATTAGTTTATGACAATGTGGTTTTTATCATTATTTATAAAAAAATCTTACATAAATTTCAGTATACGTTAAACCTATCGACCCCTAAGACCTTGATGCAGAAACGTAAAACCTTAAACTCGAGTTTATGAAGAAAGTATTACTCTAGTACCGTCAATATGAAAACCCTTTGCTACAAACGCGAGAAGGTCGAAGAAAAAAAAAGACGAACTTGTTGGCCATAAACCCATTTATTTGGCGGTCACAAGCATTGTTTGTGAAGTCAAACGCTTTCATATGCAAAGTAAATATCAGCGTTGCCATAGCTGTCGGACTAATATTGACACATTGCCGCCGACGGCAAAGTTTCGCAGGCAATATTAATATACGAGTGACAATGGAGAAAAAATGTGGAATATTTTTTCAAGAAACTTTATGGTGTTTCTATGTGAAAAAAGAAGAAAATACCGAAAATATGTTGTTATTTGCGGCGGTTCGTGCTTTTGCAGTCAAACGTGGACACACAACTGTATATAAGTATGTGAGCGCTTGAATTTTTATACCTTGAGTAGGGTATATTAAGTTTGTCACGATGTTTGTAAGAAGCAGAAAAAAGTGGAGAGCTCTATAAAGTATACATTTAAATGATCAGCGTGAATGAGTTGAGTCGATTTAGTCTTGTTCCATGTCTATATATGCGAACAAGTCCCTCAGTTTTCAGTTATCATCCTAAAATTTTGCACACTTCATTTACTCTCCAAAAAGCTGCTCATTTGTTGGTATAGCCAAATTCGGGAAACTATATTATATAGCTGCCATACAAATTGAACGAGCGGAATCAAGTGTTTTTATGGAAACCTTTTCCATTTGAAGAGATATTTTTTCGAAATTTCGCTTAGATTTTTATCTGAAGCACCACTTTAACTTACTTAATTATTCAGTTGGGATCATTATAGCATATAGCTGCCATATAAGCTGACTGATCAAACTTAATTCATTGTATAGATAACTTTTTTGTTTGACAAAATATCATCACAAAATTTGGTACGCAGTATCAGTTAAGGCATCCCTACGATCTCTGTAAAAATTATTCAGATCGAACAACTACTACAAAATCACTAAAAATATCTGTTTATAACTTTTTATGCTATAAAAATGCACTTATGAAGGGTATTATATCTATGGTTAACGTTTTTTCTTGTTTACTTATGTGTTTTCAAATGAATAGCTTTCCAAAGCTGAGTGTATGTGTGCTTAGCGAGCCTGCCAGCTCGTATATCTCAGGATATTGCTAGTTTTCTAAAACTTTCCAACGACTGACATTCCCCACTAAATATCAAATGTGACATATGTACATGCGTATATAGACCAAACGTCGCAGTGCATTCCTCATCTGCATTCATTCATTCATTCAAGTGACAATGAGGCAATTTAAGTGCGAGTTGTGCTGCTAAATATTTGCGCATTTTCTCACATTTTGGCGCAAACAATGAATGATTTATGCAAATTGTTACTCAAACTCAAGCATGTGTATGTAGCAGTATTTAGATGTATGCGTGACTAAGTCAAAAATGTGGTGAATGTGTGAAGAAAAGACACTGCTAATGAGTAACATCTTACTTGCGTTTGTGGTGGGAAACAGGTAAGGAAGAGAATTATGCTCAAGTAAGTGTAAATGTGAGGCATGTCGCGCTGCTGTGTGTTATTTTTGAGTATTTTAAGGATGCTGACCTTACTTATAGCAATTACTTTAGCTATTAACCGGGCTTTATAAGGGCTGTCTGCCTGCTGGCTTTGATTAGCTGTATCTCGCTTGGCATAAGTGCAATCGAGTTTTTCAAATGTGGAGATATTTTCACGAAATTTGGCACGGATCCTTATCTAAAGTCATTATGCAATCTCCGAAAAAATTGTTTCGATCGGACTGCTATAACATATAGCTGCCATACAAACTGACCGATTCGAATTGAGTAAGAAAATCTTTTTTATTTGAAGAAATATCTGCCAGAAATTTTGGTAAAATTTTGTATTTAAGATAATAGTACAATCTTCGAAGAAAATGATTTAGATCGGATGACTATAGCATATAACTGTCATACAAAGTAGCTTATCCATATCAAGCACTTATGTGGAGAAGTTTTTTATTTTGCAAGGTATCTTCACGAAATTAGGCACACATTATTATACAATGCATTGCTATAATATCTGACAAAATTTTTCAGATCGGACTACTATAGCATGTAGCTACCACATAAACTGATCCTTCAAAATTAAGAGTAAGATCTCTTTGTACCATGTGGTGGTATGTGGTGTTATAGCTTCCTTAGAATCGAAGTTAACGTTTAACTTATTATTAGCTACAGTCGGCTTAGTGTGAACTTTATACGTAAGCATCTGAGTAATATTTTTCTTAACCGCCAGCATGACAAAGCTCTGTTTATCTTTTGCTTAAATGACTTTACGTCTGCCCAACTAAATAAATATGAGCTGCATTTGCTGTCATGAACGATATTAATGTAAATGAAGGTCAAGCGCATTATCACATACATTTATATGCAAACATACATACACACATACATATATGTATATATATACAGTTCTATTAATTTACACATGACATTTGTTGACTTTGGCCGTGGAGCAGAAGTTCGCCTGGTGCCAGTGCCATTCAATGCATAGGAAACACAAACCCACAAATGTGTGTATGTGTGTAGGTGAGTGCGCCAAACTGTCAGGTGCATTCTAGATATGCCACGCGCACAGATGTTATAATAAACAAAACGAAACGCCATGGAGCATACACACTTGAACTGCCGGCGTGGGAAAGTGAAGAACTGAAGTGTGCGCTGAGCGGACTGTTGTAGCGCCAAAGAATATCAAGGACATCTAGACAGGCATGGCATCGCATGGCTTGGCACAAAGCGCTCCGTCATTTGTTTTGTATTGCAAAACGAAAAAAAACACTAACTGAACTGATAGCGATAGCTTTATTTCAATGTTACTGTTGATTTGACGGTTGTATGTATGAGTGGACGCATGTGTTTGCAGGTGTGTGAGTGCCAGCTGGCATGTGTGCTGCACGGAGCGCCAGCGTTGTATGCAATTGCCAGCGCAATAAGCGCACACTGCAACACACATTTCATTTCCCTTCACACAAACACACATAATTTCGAATGAACATGTACGTGTATTCACACACACGCCTTTAAATGCGGATGCGCGTTGATGACATGCACTGTATTGCATTGAATACGAAATATTTTTAGTGTGTGTCTATTTTCTTTTTGTTCCTTTCAGTTGTAATATTTTATTGATAAAACTTATGAAATTTCCGGCATTGGCTCGGTGGCACGCATACTTGTTCATATTTGTAAACGTAAAGTGGCATTTGTAATTTTATTGCATTCTTGTCGTGAGCGAGTGTTTAACATTGTCGAGCGCAGACATTTTCAAGGACTTTTGCGGCTGCTGACTTTTATGAGCACACACCCGTTATACAGTCGTCCAAAAATGTTTAGTAATAAATTCCTTGCAAGAACTTGATTTTGATCGGTCAGTTTGTATGGCAGCTATATGCTATAGTTGTTCGATCGGAATAATTTCTTCAGAGATTGCACTGCTGTCTTAGAAGAAAACATGTGCTAAATTTCATGAAGATATCTCATCAAATGTAAACGTTTTCCACACAAGGACTTTTAATTTGATCGGTCATTTTGTATGACAGCTATATGTAATAATGACTCCGATATCGTTGGTTCTGAGAAATGTGCAGCTCATTTAAGTGAAAAGAGCGTGTGAAAAATTTCAGATCGATATCTCATAAACTGAGGCACTAATTCGCGTGTTTAAAGACAGACAATTATGACTAAACCGACTCACATGGCTCTTCATGGTGATCATTTATACTTATGTATATATATATTTATTATAGTATCTCCGACGTATATTGCTGGAAGTTGGAAACTTAATATACGTATACCCTGTTAAGCGTATACAAATTTCATGACATTTCAGGCTATAATTAAAAATAGAAACCACAAGTAATTCATTTTCTAGAATTTTTAATTAGTTCGAAAGAGGAACAAAAATTGTACTCGTATTGCTAAGCGATAATGCCCAAAATTCAACTGGTATTAGAAAATTATAGTTCTGCGGCATTCTGTGCGCCTGGAAAAATAACTGATCGCTCATGGACGCTTTCACAGACTACAGATGAACTTGTGGAACACTTTTCAAAATCAACAAGGGCACTTACTACTTGTCAGCTTTGCTTTAGTTAAGCTAAAATTGAAGTAACTTCGTTCTCTCAACGTCAAACAAGTTAGTTGGCAAAGAAATTAAACACATTTGCAGTTTTGTAACAGATTCAAGAAGTTTCGGCGAGTAATGAGTGTTGCATCTATATGGAAGAGTGATTTGTAATTGTTTATGTTTGAGCTACCGATCGACAATTACTATAAATATAGAAAGCCATTTAATTTAAGAATTAAACGGGAAATCGTTAATTTTCTCGTTGGCAGGCATTGAATCTGATGTTTGCGAATGCCCAAAGTTCTTTTGGATCGCGTCAAATCAATTGATGTTGCTAGGGCGCTGAGACAGCGAAATGTTTTATGACTAGTAAAGCATCTATGAGTTCGCTTGAGTAGGCATTATGTTCTATAGAGGGAATATGTTTGCAGATAATTACGACAAATACATATTTGAGTAAGCTTCTGAGTCCTTTCTGGCAGTGGGCTTCTTTCCATTAATTTTTCTTAGTAATAGCTAAATGTCAATTTTGATAAATGAAAAAGTATGTCAAGCAAGGAAACTAACTGGCAGTAATTCTGAGACATGATATTCAGTTTACTGATTCACCCACTATTTTGCTAATAGTTCGGTTGGCTTGAGAAAATAACCTTCAAAAGGAATATGTGCTTTTACCCGACATGGGTGGATTAGCTGATACTATTCTATTCTATTCTTACTATTTCATACTCTTCGTACTATTCGGAAAGCCATCATCCATCTTGAGATCCATCGTTCATTATTGGATAATATTTGATCGAATAGACCACGTCCAGAAAGCAGTGAAGAAAAAATAGCAGCCGTAGTTGAGATTGTACACGAAGACCTTGGAGAGTCGTTCGGTGCGACTCGGACTAACGTATGGAATGACTTTTCACGCCGAAATCTTAAATTGAAAGCATAAAACATACAGGTTGTGCAAGAACTGAAGGCGCTCGACCTTCCCAAGTGACATCGCTTCGCTCTATGGGCTCTTGAAAAATTCCAAGAAGATCCGATGTTTTCGAGTCAAATTTTTTTCAGCGATGATGCCATTTTCTGGCTCAACGGGTATGTAAACAAGTAAAATTGCCCTGTGTGTTTGTGGGCCGATGAAATCATCGATGTATATTAATTCAAAACGGATGCCAGCGAGAATGTGAACCGTCAATGGCCATGATAACCGACTATTTAATGCCTGAAATCGAAGCTCGTGATCTTGACAATATTTGGTTTCTAGAAGACGACGCCACTTCCCACATATCGCATCAATCAATGGATTTTTTGAAGGAACACTTCGGTGAGCAGATAATTTTACATTTTGAGCCGGTCGATTGGCCGCCAAGATCGTGTGATATCGCACCGTTAAACTTTTTCCTTTGGGAATATGTAAAGTTTAAAGTCTATGCGCACAATCCCATTTCGGTTCAGGCCTTAGAGCAAAACATCAAGGGTTTCATTCGCCGGTTACTAGTCGAAATGCTCGAACGAGCCAGCAAAAATTAGACTCAACGGGTGGACCATTTGAGACGTGGCCACGGCCAACATTTGAAAGTGATATTTAAAAAAAATATATACATACAGAGGAATCTTCTTTCGATTGATAATAAATATTCCCCATTAAATTTGAAGTTTCTGAGTTTTTTCTTCAAAAGTAGATCGTGGATCGCCCTTCACATGAACGCCTGAAAGCATGCTAAGCAATTTATTTGTTTAAATGCTTTCTTTTCTTATTTAAGTGCATTAAAATTTATTTTAGCGCACAAATCGATCGCTCATGACATTTTCAAACTCTTATCTAAGCTTTCAATAATTACTATATAACGTTCCATTCTGCCAAAATGCTTTTACCAAAAAGTTGTCGTAGCTAGTGTGGCATGCTGCCAATGAAAGTCAATGGAGGCATGAAAGTCTTTAGTTTGAAATTTTTGTTACATAAGCTTACGTTCAGCACATTCGTTCATTAACTGTTTATCAGCACGACAATCAAATTGCATTTCATGGCTAATAATAAGGGCTTATTGACAGCTTGGATTAGGTTAGCTGCGCTTGGCAAATATTAAAATAAACGAGCTGAGATTGTTGTAAATTCAAAATTTTTTTGTAAGTGACATACATATATGCTTGTATTGTTATATGTTAGTTGTATTCTAGTACTAACACAAATTTAGTAAGGCTTAGAATATAAGAAGTTGCCTTGGCATTTTATTGCACTAATTTATTCATTAATAAAATTAAAGTGTGCTGCCTACAAGTGATTTTACTAGCCCATGAAATCAACTGAAATGTGTGTGTGAGTATTTTCAGTTTTATATGTGCCACTCAATTATCTACAAGCTCTTCTTGTATATTATCATTCACAAAATAAACAATTAATTTGTCAGCGTGAAGCAATTTCTTTGTGCTGAACAACTCGAGGCATCTCTTAATAACAATGACACTAAATTAATTTGCCTGCAAGTAAAAGTTAGCATGAGAGATTTTCGGCAGCATCATATGCATACTAAATTAATTTGTATTGACAGCAGTTGCCTTTGTCATTTGCCGCTCAATTTTCGTTGTCACCAGCAACACGATAAATGACTATACTCAAGTCTCAACTTGAGCTGTGAACAGCTGTTGGCTCTTGTTCGGGTTTTAATAAACATTTATGTGTGTCTAACACGAGTACCTAGTAAATTATTATTACAACAAAGCTAACATTTTATTACAACCAAAGCTATGTATAACGAAGCGGCAACAACAAGTGCGCACAACTATTGTTTGGGTTTCGGTGTAAGCGTGCAATATGGCGTGTTAGAACTGGAGTCTGCAAGTGCTTAAAGCCTTAATGACTTGCTGGACTCAACTACTGCTCGGTTGTTATTGTTGAAGTGTGTAGGTGTGTTGTGAAAATGGCCGGCAGCAATGAATATTTGTGCATAAATATGTGTCAAAAGCTTGGACATCGTTACAAGGACAAGTGTTTAACATTTAATTAACATATTTATGATTGTGGATAAAGAAATGTTTGTTTATATTTTTTTAACAGCTTATTCCTTATATTGAAATATTTACCACGTCACCTAAAATGCAAAAACATCAAAATTGAACTTTTTATTGCTTACGATTCACTACATCTTATTATATATTTATATATACATACAGTTGTCCACAAAATAATAGGAGTGCCACTATGAAAAATTTGTTTAGCTGCATAACTTTTTTAATTCACAAGTAAAGGACGCGAAACAATAACGGTACACATAAAGGGATACCAGCATTAAAATACAAAACAAATTTTTATTCTGATGATTGCTGTTTTACTTCTGCTTTGCTAGTTCTCGGAGACACTTGTTATTGCTTTCCACAAAATAATAGGAGTGTTAGATATTTCGTTTTCAAAATAGTCCTTAACATAAAAAATATTCACAAAATTAGAAAAATAAGTATAGTTCCATAATCTAGCAGCAATTTAAATTAGTTATTATTTCATTTAATTATTGGGTTTTTCTCCAGTGGGTAGAGTAAACCATTGTACAGAGGAAAAGCGGAAAACGACAAAAAAATTGAGAAAACTAGGAAAAACTTATAAAGAGATCCAAAAAATCGTAAAATACTCTTCTCAAATGATAGCAAATGCTTTAAATTATATAAACAAAAATTAAACTCGTAGACAAAAGCGCAAAACATCCACTGCAGACGATCGCAATATAGTACTGGCGATAGCGTTAATCCTTTTGCTTCAGCCAGGAGCATCTATGACGCACTAAATATGTCAGTTAATACTGATACTGTTCGTATACATTTGGAGCAGATCAAATTATTTACTAGAAGTCCACGAAAAAGACCCCATTAAAAAAGAAACACAAGGAAGCCCGCATAGAATTTTCAAATGAGCATGGCTCCTGACCCGCGTCTATATGGCGAAACATATTGTGGTCAGACGAATCCAAAGTTGAGTTATTTGGTAGTATAGAATCTAGGAACTTTGTTCGACGTCCCCCTAACTCAGAATATAATCCCCGGTGTACCACAAAAACCGTTATACTTGACGATGTGAAATCATGGTATGCGGTTGTTTTTCAACATTGTGGTGTTGGTCCAATACACTTAATTGAAGGCATCATGGACAAAAGGGTATTTGTCAAAATATTCGATGAGGTAATGGTATGTGGTACCTCACGGAATATGTCATTGATATGGGTATATTAATAGAATAATGACCCTAAACGTACCAGCAAGTGCGCAAAAAAATTGTTTAGGGCCAATGGAGTTAAGGTTATGTGGTGACCTGCTCAGTCTCCTGACCTCAACCCCATTGAAAACCTATGGACAGATATCAACAAGAAAGTAGCTGAAGAGAAACCAACCAATTCGAGAGATTTGTGGCAAGTAGTGAAAGAGGCTTGGAAAAGAATACCAATAAAACGTTGCCAGGATCTCATAGACTCCATGTCTCGGAGATGTGATGCTGTATTAAAAAAATCGAGGTTATTCAACGAAATATTAATTACTTCAATATTCCGTGAAACTTTGGAAGCAATATATATTAAAATTATAGAACGGCCTCTTATTATATAAAATACTCCTATTTTTTGTGGAACTAGTTTTTTAGTTTACTTGATATAAACTGCGATATAAATTTTTGTTTATGTTTAATTGAAATAGATGGAATCTGGAAATATTAATAGGTCTTTAGCAAATTACATTATGCAAAAATTTTTGAAAAAATAAAACATTTTTGTTAATGAAAATTAACAATTCGTTTTTCCCATGTGGTCACTCCTATTTTTTGTGGACAACTGTATATATAAAATTTAAGCGTGCACTATCGGATATCATGTCAGATAACCAATATATTGGGTAGTCGTTGCAATCGTAATATCTTCAGTGCTACCAATCATATTGTTTCATACCATATAGTGTTGGTATAGGGGAGACTTAAAGATTAATTTAACCAAAAAAAGTTAATTCAGGGAAGTTGAAAAAAAGTTACAGCTGTTCAAAAGTGAGTGAAAATAATGAAGAAATTCAGAAACTCGCTACGTTTTGAAATTTTTGTATAAAAAAAGAAAGAATGCCACTGATGGAATAACTTCTTTAGCGGAAAAATGGTGCATACTTATTTAATAGTATAAATTTGAAAAAAAAAATAAGTTGAAGTTTGCGAAAAGACCTTTCTCACTACCCAATATAACAATTTTATAACCAAAACCCGAAATTTTGTTTCAATAAAATGATACATTTCTTTAAAATAACTTTTCTTATTCTGAAATAATTTGACCCTTTTTGAACTCATTGCATTACATTTAACCTTGTCCGCTATGCAATTAATATTAACTAGTTGTAATTGGTCCAGTTCAGAGTTGTCTGTAATTTGTAATATAAATTTTTAATCGATTCGACAAATTTTTTGTTAAAATTTAATACCTCAATATGAAAACAAGTCAATTTCGAATGCTCCGCGAATGTAATACCCTTCACAGGTGCACTTTTTATAGTATAAAAGTTATAAAAACATCTTTATCTGAAGACTGCTTGGCCAGTTTGTATGGCAACTATATGCTATAGTAGCTCGATCTCGGCAGTTTATTTAGAGATTGTAGCGTTGCATTGGAAAATAATGTGTGCCGAATTTCTTGAAGATATATTGTCAAATAAGAACGTTTCCTACAACTATAACCTTATGCCGATCGTTTAGTGTGTATGGCAACTATATGCCATAACGGTCCGATCTAAGCAATTTATTCAGATATTATAGCGTTGTCTTGGACTATAATATGTGTAAGATTTCGTAATGATATCTTGTCAAACGAGAAAGTTTTCCATACAAGAGCATGATTTGGAATGTTCTGTTTATATGACAGCTATATGCTATAGTTGTCCGATTTGGGCAATTTGTTCGAAGATTGTAGCATTGCCTTGGAAAATAATCTGTGCTGAATTTCTTGAAAATATATTGCCAAACGAGAAAGTTTTTCATACAACAACTTGAATCCGGTCGTTCAGTTTGTATGGTAGCTATATGCTATATGCGGTCCGATCTAAATGATTATTTTGAAGATTGCACTATTGCCTTTGATAGCTATTTATGCCAAAACTTTATAACGATACTTCGTCAAATGAGATAGTTTTCAATACAAGAACTTACTTCCCACCGCTCAGTTTGTATGGCAACTATATGCTATAGTAGCCCCAACTGAGCAATTTCTTCGGAGATTGTATAATTCCCTCAGATAGTAACTCGTGCCATATTGTGTGAAGATAGCACGTCAGATGAAAACGTTTTCTTTACACTTTATGTGAACTTCGAACTTTCCTTTTGGGAATTACAAACTTGGTGGCAAGCTTAACATACACTGTTCCGTTTATAAAAAAAAATCAAATACAGTATTATGTACTTTTATAACTACTTTCTCATATCTTTTGTCCCTAATTACTTTTCTTTTATGAATTATGCAATAAATCTCTTTTATTCATATATTATCTTCATGCATTATGCTTTTTCCAAAAAGAGAAAACCCAAAATAAATAAACAATTGTTAAATGGCACATTAAATAGAGAATTAGGTCAATCACTAGTCACTTTACGACGTCATAAATCGATCAATCGATTTTTATTGCTGAAATTTCCATTAACAGTTATGTATGACCATAAACTTTATACGAATAGCTAAAGGACACACATTGGCTTTACGCATATGAAGACAGAGAGAGAAAGAGAGTGTAGAAATAGTTTTGAAATTGGGTATGAACAAGCTATGACGAGGTGTGGTGGCTGGAGCAGCTTTTTCTAAAAATCAATAATTGATTTACTTTCAAAGCAGACGTAAATGTTATACCGTTATATTTAGCAGGGTCTGTGGCTGTCGCACATATTTTAAGATCTCAGTCTATATTTAAAAGTAGCCTATTTAGAAAAAGAGTAAGCACTTTTTAATGGTTCATTATTATTATATTGTTGTGACGCTAATTTTTTAATAATTTTTTATTTTAAAAGAAAATTATTTTAGAACGGCATTTGAAGGATGTTTTTGTTGACCATTAACGTTGTCTGCTCAAAAAACGCAGTTTAACAATATAAAAATGTGCTTAGAGTTTTTTCATTTTCAGTTGAGTACGGACGGAGGAAGAGACATATCTAAAACGAACTCCAGCAAGCTGAAAATAAATCGGACCGCTGGAAAGGAAGTGGTCGCTCATACTTGGTAAAGCTGGTACTAACTCTTCTTGTTGGTCAATTTCTTTATAAATGTGTGTCATCCTTCGAACCACCTACAAGAGACAATATCCTACGACCCAATAAGTCACCGGCCAAATAGGCGTCTAACCTTTCGTTTGGTTAATCAGCCAAACAATCAATGGTATTGAACCAAGGCCACGACGCATGGGGCAAAGAGCTCGTTAATAGTCAGAGACGCGCATATGCAACACCAGCACAATACGAGCATGTGAGAGGACAGGTTATTTGCGTTGGCCGCACACCAAGCCTTAACTGCACATAACGCACAGACACATGTTTATAAAAGTTAAGCAAACCCAAACATACACATACATATGTGAGTCCAGGTCCTTGTTCATAAGCTGGCGCCGAGTGACAAGCTTTGGGGCGTTAAGCGTTCAGCATGTGCCAGAACATATGTTTGTGAGTGTGCATCAGGTGACTCATTATTATGTGTATAAGCTTGCCATTATTGGTTGTTGTTCAGCTTTTGTACATGTCCCTGTCGTAGTTATTGTCAATAACGTCAAACCGATAACAACACTTAACGAACTGAGTGTTTGGCTGGCAGATTGACACCGACATGCCGTTTCACCGTAAGGAAAATTACGTGACATATGCGGGTGAGTTTGAACTAACGGAAAGCAAGTGTTATTTATAAGTGTGTGTGTGTTCTGGAAGGGATAATTTCGTTCGTATGTACATACATATGTATATGTATATAACTAGTCTATATTAAGGTATGTTTTTGGCCTGGGAAATATTTTTTTATATAAAGATGAATTAAATTACTGGAGACTGCCAAATATTTCCTCAATTTAAAATTTTGATAAATCCCGAAATTTGTCGGGACTAATAATATGCAACCCCGAATTGCACTAATGAATATATTAAGATTATTTTATTACACAATATTATATTTCTCAATTTTAACATTTTAATAAATCCCGAAAATTTTCGGGACTAAATCCGGATAAATCGGGATCTTGGATAACATCCCAAGATTTAATTGTGACATTTCGATAAATGCCGAAAGGTTGCGGGATTAATATTTTGAATTTCCGAAATCCTATGTATAACAAAAATTAATAATATACAAGTTTTATTTTTAGTTTTTCGATAAATCCCGAATTTTTTCGGGACTAATATTTTGAAATCCCGAAATCTTATTTGTAATAAAAAAATAATAATATACAAAAATATAAAAGTTATAATTGTGATATTTCGAAATATCCAGAAGTTTTCGGGACTAAGATTTTGTAATCTCGAAATCCTGTCTTTAACAAAATAATAAAAATATCCAAGTCATAATTGTGTAATTTCGATAAAACCCGAAATATTTCGGGACTGATATTTTCAAATCCCGATATGCCAAAATGATGTTATTAAATCGAAATTATTATAAAATTTAGCAAATTGCACATAATAAAAACGTGGTTATTGAGCACTACTTATAAAGCAGCAAGCTCATGTATACTCTTTTTGCTTTTCCACAGCCTGTACGTGCACATGTTTGTATACGTATTAATGAATGTTAACTTTTATTCTATTTGAAGGCTTACAGTTGTGCCTTTTTGTGTTTTGCCATTCAATATGCATATGCATGTGCTGATAATCACAAGGATACATATGTGTCTACAACAAGTACGTGTTTACACATCAGATAACTTTTGCTGCTTTTAGCTTGCTCCGCACGTTGGAACAACAAGTGTGTTGTAAGAAAATATTAACCTACAAATAGCTTTTGTTGTGTATTTCTGTTTTTGTTGCATGCTTTTACAAATAAAGGAGTGGTGAAAATGGCAGGAAACTATTTACATATATGAATAATTAGAAATTATTGAGCGCAAATGTATGTGTGTACAATACCAAACTAGTGTTAGTTAACCCATGCCACTCCATAACCTGTAAAATCATTAATATAAAGTTTATTTGTATTATTGACATTGTAAGTGTTATTAATGTTTGTAGCAGACATTTTAATTGCATTTATATTGTGTATTAGTAATTGTTAAATGTGCCCACATGCAAATCAATATTTAATGTATTATTAATTGTTATTTACACGAATGCTTTTAGTAGCCAAAGATAATGCATATTGATTGATTTTCAGCAATCGCTAGCCACATATATCCATTAGAGATATCTAATTTGCTTAATAGTTTTGTTTCGGTGGTATTTTAGTGTTAAAATCTAAATTGCTGTGTGTTTGGGTAATTAAGTTTTATTGTTGCAAGTTGCTTGAACATTTGCTTGAAATTGAAAGCAAAATATTTATTAACTAGAGAGCTGTATATGTAATAAATTAAGACAGCTGTATTGTTTTTGTATGCTATTTATTAATTTCTGAAATGTTAAATGAAACACCACTGCGTATGAGTAATATTTCACAAGAAGTTGATAAGATGCATTCTGCTCATTATTTGGGTGAACTATTTTGAAAACAAGTAAAAACGTTAACTAAGGCTGCAACGCTGTTATAATATCCTCACAGTTGCAGTTCGTGCAGCATTAAGGAATATAAAAAGGACTTTATCTGGAGTTTGTTCAGTGAGTTTGTATGACAGCTATATGCTATAGTCGTCCGATCTGCATAATATTTTCGGGGGTGGTAAAGTTGGCTTCGACAATGATCTTTGCCGACTTTCGTGAAAAAAGCTCGTCAAATGAAAGAGCTTTCCATATGCCGCTGCGTATGAGTAATATTTCACGGGAAGTTGATAACATCCATTGTGTTAATTATTTGCGTAAAATATTGGAAAACAAGTAAAAAACGTAAACTTTGGCTGAAGCGAAGCCCACACAGTAATAATTTTTATAGCATAAAATAATATAAAATGCGCTATATCAATATAAGATTTTGTTCAGTCAGTTTGTTTGACAGCTATATGCTATAGTTGTACGATCTGAATAATATTTTCGGCGGTTGTAGAGTTGACTTGCGCAATAATCTCTGCCGAATTTCGTGAAGATAAGTCGTCAAATGTAAAAGCTTTCCATACAAGCACTTGATACTGATCAGTTTGTATGACAGCTATATTCTATAGTGGTCCGATCCAAGCAATTTCTTCTGATATTTTACTTTTGCTTTAGAGGATAAATTGTGCCAACTTTCGTGAAGATAGCTTTTCAATTGAAAAAATTATTCCGATCGTTCAGTTTGTATGACAGCTATACTATATATTGTTTCGATATTACCAATTTCTTTGGATATTATACGTTTATTTTAGTAGATAAACTATACCAATTTTTGTGAAGATATCTCCTCAAATAAAAAAGCTTTCCATACAAGAACTTGATTCCGAACGTTCAGTTAGTATGGCAGCTATATGTTATAGTTATCCGATATGTGTGGTTTCCATAAATAAGTAGCTTCTTGCGAAGAAAAACACGTGCGCTAAACTTCAGTTCGAAAGCTAAGCGACTAATTCGAGTTTATACCAACAGAAGGATATTGATAAATGGAATAAGTTCTTCACACTGTTCTGTTATATATAAGGTTTATTTATAAGGCCTCCGACATTTCCTTCTTAGTTACAAACTTCGTGGCAAACTTAATATTTTCCATTCAGCGTAAAACAATTTTAATTTTTATATCTTATTTGTTGCTTCAAATAATATAGTATGACATGGCGTGTGAGTAATATTTGTTATTTGTAGATAAACATAAATTTTGTACATATTTTTTGTATATTGGGGCGTGGGCTGGATCGAATAAAATATGTTGTTTTAGTTTTAATGAAAATTATTCTTGTCTAATTGTTTCAACTATGACATTTTACGAGTATACGTAAGTATATACCTTATCCCTACGCACACATATAGCATACGCATTTTGTGTCGCTCAGAATTTCATAGCTGGTTTTATTTATTTTTACGAAAAATCTGCCACCACCAGCAAACTCATTGCTCGTAGACAGCTTTAAACCAGCTTAGTGCCAGGAATGTAACGTAATATTATAGCTTTTATATCCCATGGCGTATGAGTAACATTTGGTTTTTACAATGATTGAAATGAATACTTGGGAAATGGTATCTATGACTAAAATACGTAGAAAGTAACTGTGTATGTATAAATTTACTGTATGAATGCGTTCATGTGCTTATATTTTTTTCTTATTATTCCTTGGAAAAAGCATTTACTGTGCTAAAGAGGGTAACACAAGGAAATGTAAAATAACAATTTAAACATAATTTTGTTTTTATTTAAAAATTTTTTTTATCTCTTTTACACAGAAAAGTAACGCGAAATTTACTTCTTGATTTTATGCTTAATTTTCGGTTTTAACATTTTTGTTTAAGATTTATAAATATATCGTATTTGTATATTAGGGTGGGTAAAAAAAAATCAAATATTATAAAGGCTATTTGTCAGGTGTCTAAAAACCTATTTTCTAGAGTACCAACTTTAACATATTTGCTTACAGTTTATATATATACCTTATTTTTATATTAGGGTGGGTAAAAAAAATCGAATGTTTAACAGACAATTTTTCTGGACTATAAAAATTTATTTTCAAAATCGGTTTCACATATTTATGTATGATTTATAAATATATCATATTTGTATATCAGGGTGGACAAAAAAAATCGAATAGTTAACAGACTATTTTTGTATAGTCTAAAAACCAATTTTTCAGGGTAAAAAGCGAAAAAGAAATTAAAAATTGTAAAATAAAATTTTATTATAAATTCATTTTTTTGGCGCATCCTATTGAATGCACTTTCTATATATATTTTAATTTTTAATCAAAATTTATCAACAATCGCCTCATAAACTTTACTTTGTATGCAGTTTGCTTATAATTTCTTGAACTCTCAGCGCGCATTGGTACACCGGCCACAAACTTGCCTGCACACAAGTGTGTGGGAATGTGTGTGTTCTTGCCACATAAACCATTCAACGTGACGCCTATCGTAAAGAAAACCGAAACTGCAGACGTTGCAGCAATAATAATGAGAAGAAGTGAAGACGAGCGAGTTTTAATTCCCGCTCAAGTGGAATGTGCAACAGAAACGCAGCAGCTGCAATTGTCAACGGCGTGGCAGCTATGTTATTTGCAGCTTCACACTATTGCATTATAATTAAACACACATACAAATAAACTGAAGTGTAACTATATAACGCACACACATATGAATATATGTACATGTGTGTAAGAGTATGTTTGCATAAATGTCTGGCGTATGTGTGTGTGTGTGGCTGTTGTGTGTCAACCACTAATTTTTGTTGCACATTTTCATCTTCCGCACTCGAGTGCTTTTAAGTGCAACAAAGTAGTTGGCTGCGGTTACGATGCTGCGGCTGCTGCATGTCGCTTGCGGCCACTGCGCCAGACAGGTATCTAAGTGGCAACAAAATAAAGTTAAAGGCAATTTGGCTTAACAGCAGCTGCCGATGAAGACGTAAGGCAAAGACGTCATGCCGCAATAATAATAATAAAGTAGCGAGTGTTTTCCGACACTCATGGCTCTGTGTGTGTGTGTGTGTGTGGATGTGTGTATGTACGCTTGTGTTTGTATGCGCGGCTGTGGGCGCTCATTACACGGAAATTGCATTGCGGCGTTGAGGCGATAGTGCCGCTCAAACAAATAACCAACCAAGCGAACAAACTGTCACACAAGTGGGTGGCAGGCAGTGGCGTGGAGCAGAGAGGATGTGACAGGAGAGCGAGTGGAGTAGCAAAAGAGGTAATAAACCGCTACTCACTCCTCACAACTCACTTTATTTGCACTCGCTGTTGCATATGAGTGTTTGTGTGTGGTTGTTGGCGAATTGTCGTTGCGTCAAATGTACGTGCTTGGCATGCGAATGCGCTTTGGGTGGCGTTGAAAATAATTGCCATGGAAATGCCAAAAGCAGATTCGCAAATAATGTGATGAAGACGTAGAAGGAGGTGGGCCAAAAGCGCAGCAAAAAACCGTGTTTTGTTGTGACGAAATTGTTGACGCAACACAATGACAATAACAACAATAAGAAAAATATTTAATAATAATAAAATACAACAAAAATACAAATAGCAATAACGATCAAAATAAAAAAAAAATTAAAAAGAACAAAAAAAAATAATAATAATAAAAACAAAAACAATACCAGTTACAAAGAATATATTTTGATGCTACAAAATTGTTGTCGCAAGAAATGCGCAACACAAAAACAACAACAATAATAAAAAATTTAAGCAACAGAAAACAACAACAAAAAGTTTTGTGTCACAAAATTGCACGAACACAAAAACAACTACGTTAATAAAATTTTAGCAACGAAAACAACAACAAAAAAGTATTCTATTGTAGTCGCAAAAAATGCGCGACACAAGAACAACAACAGTAGCAAATGACAAGAGCAACAGTAATAGCAATAATAACTTGAAAAACTGAAACAACAACAAAAATACAGTGCAACAATACCAACAACAGCAAAAACAACAACAACTCTGAGCACAGTGGAAGTGATATACCACGTGTAATTTTATTGCTTGCCATTCTTCATAACGCACGTACACGCACACGGACACGCACATACGATTTCATTATATCAGCATACACTCATCTGCATTTCATCTGCATTCCATCACGGTTTCGTCCAGTTTTATGCTTCGTTGGGGCCAGCGATGCGCTGTCAGTGGCAGCACGTTGTTGTGAAACTTTCTTGCGGAAATGAAATTTACGCGCTTACGCCTCACGCACACTCACGCACCACAATCATTTCATTACGCAGCCATTGCATTTCATTTGAATGCGCTTCTGTTTCATATGCCACAATATGACAAACTGACAAATATATGTATATGCTATAGCAAAAGCAGCAAATTGAAGCTGCTGCGGCAAACTTTGTTGCACAAGCAAGCTAAAGCGCTTGCAAAACTCCATCGAAAGTTTCACAGTGCGAAAAAAAGTTCGCTACAAATTTGATGAACGCGCAGCGCTGTGTTAAGAAAACGTGCTTCAGTTCACTTGGAAGCTTTCACTTCACTATTGCTGGCATTCTACGGCTGGAAAAAGTCGCTTTGGCGGTCTGAAACTCATTAATGCCGCTCTAATGGGTTCGTTGGAAAGTGTTGCGTTTATGAATTGACACAAAAAATGCTTGAGAAATATGCAGTGGAGAACTAATTGCGAGAATATTGCTGGAGAAAGTAGAAAAATGATGGAATATTGTTGGAGAAAGTAGAAAAATCTTGAAATGGCCAGACTTTTAAGTTTAACTTTGAGTTATCACTTTAAATGCCGCAGCTTAGGTTGAGCCGGCACGTTTTATTTTCAACTTTAAGCTTTATAGGAAAAAGTTTAGACAACGTGAAATGATAAAAGATATTCAAAATAAAATAAGAAAAATGTTAACTTCGGCTGCAGCGAAGCTGTAGTATCCTTTACAGTTACTTTTATTATAGCTCAGAAGGAGAAAAGTTCATTATCGTAATTTTGGTGAATCAGTTTGTATGCTGCTACATGCTATAGTCGTCCGAACTGAACAATATCTTCAGGTATTATAGTACTGTTTTGGGTTATAATCTGTGTCAAATTTCGTGAAGATATCTCGTCAAATAAAAAATTTTTCCAAACAAAGACTTGCTTTTCATCAGTTACTTTGTTTGACAGCTATATGTTATATACAGCTATGGTTGTACGATCTGAACAAAACGTTCGGATACTATAGCCTCTATTTAAATAACAAAACATGCTTAATTTCGTGCAGAAATTGTGTTAAATAAAAAAGTTTTTCTCACAAAGACTTCAATTTGAAGGTTAGCAATACATACACCATAGCATAGCATAGAAAAACTGACTTTTAAAAACTCAAAATTCAAACTTATTTATGTAAAATATTCAACTTTCCATTTAACCCCAAAAAATCACAAATTTTTCTACAAAATTTCAATAGGAAGCACATTATTTGCCATATTATTTGTTCAACGGTGCTACACTGCGTATACGTTACTTAAAATACAAAAAACTGAAATGTGCTGCACAGACGAGTAAATAGCGGGTATATTTAAACATCACTCAATTCGCCGCATACTCGCTGCTCCTGCATAAATGCTGATTTTTTAATAATTCAACATTGCGACCCATTCACGGCTCAGTGCTTTGAAAATGGCAGCTAACAAAAGTAATAATTCATGCTTTTCATTTCTGCCATTTCCATTATCATATAGCAACAAGCAAACGCAACCAACGCAGATGTATAAAAATACATGCATACATATTTACATACACGTATACACACATAAAAGCACTCATTCATAAAGCGACATTTAATCTGCGCTTTCAACAAAAGTTTTATTATTCGTGAAGAAATAAACATAAATGCCAATTGGCGTGGAAACCTTCCGCACTCGCGCTCTTCCTCTCTTCCTTGCGCTTTCGCCACTGCACTCTTCACACCCGCTGCCTATGTTTCTTACTATACAAATATCATTTTGTCGCCGTTAGTCATTATTCCTGTTGCTGATTCACTGTTTTAAGTGGAATTTCCTGGCCGGCGACTGGCGTTTGGCTGGCAGTGGGCCATCAATGCCTCGATAACTCGCTAATAACTGCTGCCAAAAACTGCGAAAGCAACAACAAAACCTATATTGTTGTTGCATTAACACGACGATGACTGTGGCGCTGCGTGGCAGTGCGCTTTGATTCCGGCATTGCCTCGGTGTTTGGCGTCCGCTGCGTTTCCGTACCCACGCATATGGCTTTGAAGGCAAGGCGCGGAGGTCACATTGCGCTTTTGCATTTACGCACTGGAAGTCCATTATAAAACAGTCAATCATAGCCGAGGTTTTGACACTCTGCTTGTGGTTTGTGCTCAACTCTATGCGCAGCAATGTGACAAGTGATTGGCAGGCTTTGTTAAAATAATTTGTGTATTGCAATGACTTTTGGTTTGGTAGCTAATAGTGTGGTTGAAAATTGAAAAAATAATGCAGCAATTTCGTTAATAAGGCAATATGAGCACTGCAATTGAGTGGTGGTAACAATGAGCAAGTAATAAAATTAAATTAAAGTTGATTGCAGAAATGACTACATTAAAATTTGTCAGCTAAGCTATAGTGGTCCGATTTGAAAAATTTCTTTGGAAAGTATACTACTGCATTAGGAAATAAACCATGCCAAATTTCGATAAGACATCTTCGTAAAGGCTACCATACAAGCACTTGACTCTGAACATTCAGTTTGTATGACAGCTATATGTATAGTGATTCGATCTGATCAATTTCTTAGAATATTGCACTATAGCCTTAGATAATACTCCACACCAAATTTTGTGGAGATATCTCATCAAATGAAAGCGCTTTCCATACAAGCACTGGATTCCGATCGTTCAGTTTGTATGGAAGCTATATGCTATGGCGGTCCCATATCGATAATTCTGATAAATAAGCAGCTTCTTAGGGAGAAAAATATGTTTGCAAAATAACATATTCATTACCTCAGAGCATTACGTAGAGCAGTGGTTGGTAAACTAACACATTCATACGATTTATGTGCTATCAAATTTTAATTCTTAAAATCTAGTTTTTGATCCTAAAGTTTTTAATTAAAAAATTCGATAACTAAATACTTCTCCTTACTTCTGCATAGTTTTGAACATTTTTATTGAATTTCCTATATCCTCGTTTCATAGTAAACATCAATTACTCATCAATATTTCTTCTAGAAGGTTCGATTTGAAGTAAGCACTAAATGGCCAGTTGAAATAGCTGAATTTTCTGAATTTCAGTACTCTGAACCTTTCCTCCGCTGCTAACAGCTTTTATTTACATATTATTCACGCTCATTAATTACATTTTTAAATAATCATTGATAAGCTAACAAGGTTACACCGCAACCCTCTTTGGGTAAACAATTGCTTAGCTAATATAGCAATAAACTACTCCATGACTTTCCGATGATTCACGATGATGAAATGATGATTCACGAAACTTTCAATATCTACATTTGAGTCAAAATTAAAATCAAAACATATAAAGAACTTTTTGACGCACAAATCGCTGAGTCAGCTGTAGATACAGGGTAGGCCATTTAAAGTTGACCCATTTGCCCATTTGCCAAAATTAAGGCGTCGCGGATAATCAGCTGGGTTTAGTTTTTGTGCCATTTGAATTTTATATGGAAACATCTTCAAATCTTTATGAATTATGCGTCGGAGAGTGGTGCGAGAGATGTCTAATTCCTGAGAGCGGCGATAACTCGATGTCGATGGAGTCTCCTCAATACTGGCTCGTACAGCTTCGATATTTTCATCAGAACGTCTTGTGCGTTGTCTGGATGCATGACTGGCATTACTGAGATTACCGGTGTTCACAAATTTTGCGTATAAAGACTTAATTGTGTTCTTAACTGGAGCACTTTTCACTTTATTTTTTTTGCGAAACGCACGTTGAGTTAACACAATTGAAAAGTTATTTTGAATATAAAGCTGAACAATTTCAGCGCGTTCTTTTGGAGTGTACTGTTCCATGGTATAAATTGTCTTCGAATGACGCTTCTAACGCGGTATGACATTAGCCGATTTGTCAGCGCTGTTAAAAGTTACAGCGTTGCCAGATGGGTCAACTTTAAATGGCCTACCCTGTATATATACATAAGTAGATACATGTAGTCACCTAAAATGCAAAATAACGCAGCATCACTTTTCATAAGTTTACAGGCAAAGGAAAAACGATATAATAGAAACCATTCATATTGAAAGAAAATTTGAGTTTTGTTTACAAAATGGTTATATATTGGTTACATATTAGTTATATATTGGTTATTTATTGGTTATATTTGACAGCGAAAGCTGAACATTTTATGCTACATAGATGTAATATAATGTATTGAATCGTAAGCGATAAAAAACTCAATTCAAGTTTTTTTAATGTTACGTGGTTTTAAATTTAGGGTGGCAACGTGTTTGATTGTTTTCTATGTTTTAACAGTAAGTGTACAAACACCCTTATACTTTCATATGGCATATGGTTTTTGCTGGTTCATTGTTTTCCCGTTTAAACATCTAACAAACTGTTCAATAACTGTTCAATGAAACAAAAGCAGGTGCGTAAATAAAAAAAAAGTGTTGTGTCCGATATACATTGGTAGATACTTTGTGAGCATTTGGAGAGTGTTTGAAAACAATTTTCCATAAGATCATACCCATTCCAGCTTTTAGTGCAGCAGAGAAATATCCGGTCTTTAAAGGTCTTGGAAAAATCTGCTTGAAAATGCATGTATGATGAGGTTGAAGTTCAAACTTTGTATATACAGAAAAAGATCATCGAAACCAAAAGAACATAGGGTTTAAAAAACAAGCTTAAGGAACACTCCGTTAAGTCAATAAAGTCCATAAACAAAAAAATCTACTTTTATATTTTAGAGTGCCATAAAGCTGACAGTATCATTTGGGTAGAAAATGGACCGCCAGCTTGTGCTTTTAGAGTTCAAATAACAACCTACAATAGTTAATAGGATTTAAAAAAGTTACGAAGATGCCTAAACACCACTGGGCCATGATTTTAGAGTTGCAATGTAGAGGTTTTAACACAATTCTTCATCTACCAAACATTTAACGTTGTACCTAGAATTGGAGGGCCTTTGTCACGAAGTAAAAAGTATTTATATAGTAATTACTGGTTGGAAGAAGTTGGCCCAACATGGCATAAACTCTGCAATTTTACCATCTAATAGAGGCCAAACAAGTAAAATGTTCGTTAGTTACCAAGCACAATAACTAAAAAAGTCCCAATGTATCAGTTAGTCGATGAAAGAAAACTTTTTTACCAATCCATACCAGATTTACATTTTTAACTTGAAGGTCAAGATAAAGGAGATTTACATGAAAGGTCAGTAGATTTATAATATAGAAGCAGTTGATAAATATTATATAAAAGTTTTACTACATAGGTTGCTATATATATTTCTGGACTAGGCAACACTAAGTGTTGCCAGGTGCAATCTGACATTTCCATTGGAAAGTTTGACATTTTTTAGCATAACATCACTCAGAACGTTTTGTCATTTAATCGTGAATTGTTTTATTTACAGGGAATTAAAAAATTCATCTCGGCCAAAAAATGGAATTAACTCGTGAACATTTTCGTGCGATCATTTTTCACAACTTTCGACGTGGATTATCACGACAAGAGTGCATCGATGAACTATAATCTTTGTATGGCTATGAAACACTATCTTATAGCACTGTGAAAAACTGTTACAACGAATTCCATCGTGGCCGACGCTCGCTCAAAGACGAATTCCGTGAAGGTCGTCCAAAAACAGCCGTTGTGCCAGAAAACATCGATGCCGTACGTAAACTGATAATGCAAGACCGTCATGTAACATACCTTCAGATAGAGGCATGCCTATGCATTTCTCCCACCAGCATACATTCGATATTGCATGAACACCTGGCCGTAAGAAAGGTTTGTTCTCGTTGGATCCTGCACAATTTGACAATCGCTCAAAAAAAGGCTCGTGTGGATTGGTGTAAAGAAATGCTGAAAAAATACGATGGCGGTGCTTCAAAGGACGTTTATAAGATCGTCACAGGTGACGAATCATGGATCTATGCGTATGAGCCCGAAACAGAACAGCAATCGACCGTGTGGGTCTTCCAAGATGAGCCAAATTCAACGAAAGTTGTTCGTGGAAGAAGCACTTCGAAGCAAATGGTCGCCTGTTTCTTCGGCAAAACTGGTCATGTGGCGACTGTTGAGCTTGAACAACGTAGGACGGTCAATTCTGAGTGGTACACTACCATTTGTTTGCCTGAAGTCTTTGGAGAAATTCGAAAAACGAACAAGAGAAGACGAATCATTGTGCACCATGACAATGCGAGCTCTCACACATCGGCTCAAACCAGCGCCTTTTTGACCGGCCAAAACGTCGAATTGATGGGTCATCCGCCGTACAGCCTTGGCACCCAATGACTTCTTTTTATTCCCACACATCAAAAAAATAATGCATGGTCAACAATTTTCGTCGCCAGAAGATGCTGTTGAAGCATTCAAAAACCATGTTTTGGAGGTGTCTCAATCGGAGTGGAAAAAGTACTTCGAAAATTGGTTTGAGCGCATGAAAAAGTGTATAAATCTTGATGGAGAATATTTTGAAAAACAATAAAACCATTTTCGTTGATAAATATTCCTATTTTCATCATTAGGCCAGAAATATATATAGCAGCCCTCGTAGAATAAGAAATAATAGTTTGAAGCACCGAAACTGAAAGATCAGTAGCAATAATCGTGAAGCTCAGCTTAACCCGGAAGTTTCCTTCAACGAAAATTAATTTCCAGTGCCAAGATTTAGGTTGGAATGATATACCAAATCAGATAGATGGCAGTAATCGGTCTATATATTCTTTACAATAAGGTACATAGTTTATAAAGGTTAAAGAAAATCGTCTCTCAATATCGTAATGTTGATGATATTTGAAAAGGAAATTTAATGGAATACGGTGAAAGGAAAACGTAGGAGACCGTAAAATAATGAAGAATTTATGTGAAAATCTCAAATAGCTAAATACTTGGTTTTTTCTCTTCATCTCTTTTTAATTCCTTTTTCGCGAAATTTGTGGTTAACACAGCTTTTTTATGTACCAAAAATTGAGTAATTTTTTATTAAAAATATTTATTTGTAATTATTTTCATTTATTTTGCCTTTTTTTTATTTTTGACGAAAAGGATCTTAATTTTAAATAAAAAAAATTCATATCAAAATATCTGCTTTTTTCAGTTTGATGCAATAATAAAGAAATTTCATGGCTTCCTTGTATTAGAAAATATGTTTCTTCAGACAATAGCCTTATCACAGTGACACGCTTCTCTTCACAATAGCTAAAATCAAGCCAAACTTTTCACTAATCCAAACTCTCCACACTCAAGTGCGCTTTTAAATTTCTCATACTACGCCTTCTAGAAACGTGTCGACATGTGTGTTTATGTATGCCTAACTAAGCAATTTAAAAAGCCATATTGGTGGTCATAAATATTCATCGGCTTGTAAATCGCATTAATGTGTAAGCGTACGTGTGTGTGTGTGTGTATTTTCGCAAAAATGTGCATGAAAGTGTCATAAATACCATGCATAGTTGCACACAACTGCTGACCACAATTTTACGAAATCAACGAGAAAGGGCAAAGAGGCAAAACATGCTTGTAGAACACAGCAAAGTACTACATGTGCGATTCGAAAAATTTGAATTCCAACTGCTTTGGCATGTTAATAATGGCCATGGGAAATGAATGATAGCAGGCATGTATGGACGAGGTTTGTACGTTGGGTGCGTGTGGGTTGGAATTTTGAAGGAAAAAAGTTGGGAATGAGAAAAAATAAAAAAAGTTTTTGCGAAGTTTTGTAATATTAAAGATAATATGGGTGCCTTAGAGCCAGAACCTCACTTCAGTGTATATACAAGTAAGTAGATTTGGCTTGAATAGAGCACAATCATTGAAAACAAAAATAATTATGATAGTCCATAGAAAATCGATTATATAGATATACGTAGTCATAAGCAAAACTAAAAACACTGAACTAGAATATTAAGACTTATGCTAAATCGAGCAAACCCTAGTCACACACTGTACTTATGAAACCGCACTTAATGTACGTACACAACAGCAATGCTGGGCATGAAAACAACAAAATAAAAAGTCCATTGTTTAAGAACTTTAAAACACAGCTGAAAGAAATCTACGAAAACAAAAAAGAAAGAAAGTTGTACTGAAAGAACTCTGCATAAAACGGATAATCAAATAATGCAACAACAAGTATTTCAATTGCCTTCACAATCAAGCGGAAATTTGTATGAAAAGGAAACAGAATTTGCAAGCAAGCGTTGGAAAAAAACATGAAAGAAAGACATACACGCCACACAGCCAGTTTGTAGAATTGAGTACAAATGCAGAAATGTCGTTGACAGCATGCTATTTTTAAGCTTGAAGGCGAAAGAGCTGAGTTGTGCAAAAAGCATGTTGCTAATGCGACTTTCTATTACTTTGTCCTGCATTTTTTTGTAGAATGTAGGATGTTTATATAATCATAAAATCTAGCTTTGAAGCAAATTCTAAACACATAGCACAGCATTAGGAGTGAAAATTTCGGGATTTGGAGATTGATTGTATTACGAAAAATCTAGAATTGTTGAGCATGTGTAAAAAAAATAAAACCACTGAAGTTTCGAGACATAATCCAAAATTTTTTGTTTGCAAATCCCGAAAATTTCGGGTTCGGAATTTCTCAGCATATTTTTTCAAATATCTACCGCATTATTTCTTCAATGTCAACGAAGTTTCAGTACTATTACAGAACAAATTTTTTGCAAATCCCGAAAATTTCGGGATCGGGAGTTCGTAGAATGCTTGAATTTGTTACTAAAGAATGCGGAATAATGAGCATGAGTAAAAATTAAAACTAAAATTTCGGAACTAAGCCCGAAACATGTTTTTGCTAAATCGGAAAATTTCGGGATCGGGATTTCATAGAATATTTATATTATTATATAATTATCTAACGCATTCTTACTTAAATATTGATTTAAGCCGTTTTGAGCATACTGATTTTTTTTATGTTTTGAAGACATTTTCCTTAAAGCTTTTAAAATTTTTTGTTTAGAAGTACATACAAATATGCTTATAAAAGGTAGTGTAAGCTGAGCAAGAGTAGTAAATTTTCAGTATCGCTATTTACAGAAATTTTTCCAAATCAGAATCTGTTAAATTTTTTTTCAGTAAAATTACTGCAAGCAGAGCACGAGTAGTAAAATTTCGGGATCGGGGCTTACTTAAAAATTTTTTGTAAAAGTACGAAGCAGAGCACGAGTAAAAATTACTACAGAAGTTTCAGTGCTAACTCCGAACTATGCAATCCCGAAATTTTCGGGATCGAAAATTTATAGTATATTTTTTAATTATCTACCGGAATCTTACGAAATCATGATTTAAACTATTTCCAGCATAATTTAACTTCACATTAAATTTTTTATGGTTTAAAGAAATTTTTCTTAAATCCGTTTAAAAAAATTTTATTAAAAGTATTGTAAGGACTTTGTAAAGCACTGAAAATTTTTAGGTGGAATTTTTGTTTAAATAAATCATGTTCAATGAATCACTGCGTAACACTGCACCTCACATATATTTTTTCAATTTTGCACTACACGACGTATGAGTGACATTTGTTTACAAGCAACGAAATCTGTTGTGATAATAAATTCTTTATGCAGAGCAGGTAGCAGTGAAGCTGAAACAGATTTATTAAATTATCGCATACATTTATTGACTTGACAGTGGTGGTATAAGAAAATGCGCAAAATAAAATGAATGGAAATATATTGAACAGAGAAGAAAGTTTATGTGATTTCTTTTTATTTTACTTAAAAAAATTTCAAAAATATTGTGCTGTAATTTTGGTGAAAATATTAGAATTTTTTTGAAAATTATTGTAGTGCTAATATTGGTTAATTTAGGGGAGATTAATTCGAAAAATTTAGCGTGATTTCGATATTGCTTTGTCTGAAAGTAATTTTTAGACTATTACTCCTAAATGTAGGCCATAATTGTACATGGTTGTAAAATAGCAAAATATTGGAAATATAAGTATAACATACTTTCAGGCGTATTTTTTAATATACGCTTGGAGAATTCTATCCCGAATGTGTTAATTTACTTTACAAAATATAAATAACTATATAAAAACCAAGTCATATCATACTTTCCCTAAGGACTAAAATAACGAAAAAATGGCTAGATCATATTGTCCGGTGCATATTTTCAATATATCCTTTGATAATATTACCCCTAAATGTAGGCCAAGCCTTTATATGGCTTGTAAGATAATAAAAGAATAACAAAAAATAAGTGTAACATGCTTTTAGGCGTATTTTGCATAACCCCTTAGAGAATTCTGTCCCTAAAGTATTAATGGGCATAGCATACTTCCCCTAAATGTTGACCAATATTTTATAAGGTTAGCAAAATAATAAAAAAGGCAAAAAAATATATTATGAGATAATATGTCCCTAAATGTAAGAGAGGTTTTTATATGACTTATAGAATAATAATATATGGTAGACATAAAATCAGTAGTCTATTTTCAGGCATATTTTTCGATAATCCTTTAATACTACCTTTTAATATATAGGAATATTATCCATAAAAATAACCAAACATTTTATATAACTTACAAAACAATATATATCTATTTAGGTAATTTTTATATATAAGCCATGCAAAATAACAATATATGCATAACAGTTAAAGCATAGCCCATTTTTAGGCGTATTGCCATCCTTAGTTACTCAAAATAAGGACGCTATTGAAATAATTTAAGAAAAGTACACCAAAAGTTGAAAAATTTCGAAAAAAATAGTGAATTAAGGAAAAAATTCACAAAAATTCTGTTATTAGAAGCAAAATTTTGAATTTCTAACATAATTGACTTAATGCAAATCAAAATTTTTCTTTTACTGTAACCAAAAATGCTGGTAAATTTAGCCAAAATCCAACACTTTGCAAGCCAATTAAACTAATTATCATAAAGTGACACACAAATTTAATTTTATGCGAAAAGCAAAATCTTAAATAAATATTATTGTATTTTTGTTGTTATTATTTACACATACTGCCATGGTTAGTGCCAGCCACTTAATTTTTATTGACTGCATCCACAGTACTGTAACGAACTTACGGCCGCCACTGCTGTGGCTTTTATGCATTTCCTTCATGCTGTTGTTGTTATGTTTTTGAAATTGCAATTGTAGCTTTTTAACGCTGATAGAGTACGTGCACCAAAAAACACCAGAGAAAGAAATTGGTGGGAAAAAACGTAGCACAAAACTATGTGGAAAACTAATTAAATGTGCATCATACGCCCTGGTGCACTTGACTTTGCTGCAGTGCACTTGCACATAGAAGGCGATGACTGCGCTGCGAGTGAGTCAAATGAGCGTGAAGTTGTGCAAAGGGCAAAACAAAATGAAAAAAAAAAACAATAAAAAACAGCAAAATATGGCAACGAACTATATTCGAGCGAATGTAGGAAAAAAAAACGGGCTTCATATAATGAAAATTGGCGCCAAATTGGCTGAAAAAATAAAGTTTTTCTAATTCCAAAACGAAAGGGTGCATATTCAACCAATATGAAGTTTGGTTTAGAAAAATGGCTGGAGCATAATTGCTTGCATGAAGGACGAAGAGAAAATCAAATTTTTAAATATTCATCGTTATTTGCAATTTTTCGGGATTCCAACGGCGGTATTGTGATTTTTATGTGTGTATGACATTTTTTTACATTTTGAAAATTTAACTATTCAAGACTATGTCCATGTTACAAGAGAATTTTTGAAAATCAAATTGTGTAAAAAAAACAAAAAGAAATATATATAAAGTGCCAGTTGGCAATTCTATAATTTAAATAAAGATTTTATTAATATCAAAAAATGCCACGAAATGTAACTTTAATAACCGGAAATTGCATTTAATTTTTTATGTAAAAGTTTTTATTTATAGTCAGTTGTCAACTCTAAACTTTTTTACGCGAAAAAGTTTGCTTAATTATGCTATAGAAAACGTAGGATGTATTTTTTAATTTTTTTATACATAGCTTTAAACGTAAATAGTTTCTATTTCCAATAAGTTGGCAACGCTAAAAAAATTTCGTTGCCTTAAATATATAAGTACAACTCTTAGAGTGTTTTTATATATTTTATTTTTTAAATGAGATAATTTCTATTTTTAGGCAGTTGGCAACTCTAAATGACATTAAGTTGGCAACGCCAAAAAAATTTTGTGATACCTTCTTTTGCTTAAATATATAAGCAAAAGGCATATAATATATGTATTTACGCAATTTATTTTTCAAAAACCATATTAAGCTGAAGCTTTGAAAGTGGTTAAAATTTTAGAGAGTCTGCTTTATGGACTTGTTTATGTATGGAACTATACATGTCCTCAAATTTCAGTTTATGATATTTTTGAAAATTTCAATTTATACCATTTTTAAAAATTCGAAAAAGCCAAAAAGCGCTCACCTCACTTAAATACTTGAAAAATCATACTTTTTAGGTGTTTAGCCTAGAAATAGTCACAGGATGTTAAATTTGAGAAATATTGGTACTCGATAGTTAACCTAATTCAAGCAAATTTTCTTACTCACAATAAACATTCAACTAACTTAACGAATTAATCTATTTTTTCCTCTTACAAACTCCTACATTTTTCTACCAAATTAGTATTCAGTTGTCGCATTGTTTGCAGAGCTACTAAATTATGCTCCTTTACTCTGTATACAGGTACATGTATTTTTTGGATTTATATGTATTTTTATGTATATTAGGGTGTTCAATATTTTCGAAATATTTTCAATTCCAGGCTTAACTAAATTTAATTTCATTTTTATTTTACTTTTTCCATATATTGTATTTGAACTGGTGTTTTTTTGATCCTTTGTAAAAATTTTTTTTGTCACCAAGCCAGCTTTGAAAATAGCATATTCTAACACAAAATATCATATTCTACAAAAAGGCGTTGAATAATTTGTTACATAAAAGCATGCCTTTAAAAGTTATACGCACTTAAAGTTACGCAACAAATGTACACTCATTCGGGCGCCTTCTAAATTCTGTGTTACTCATACGACACGGTGTACGGTATAAAAAGCAAAACAAAAATCAACCTGTGAAATAATGGACACCTCAATGCCCACATATATTATGAGCAACACGTACTCGAGCGCTAATGTCATACATTTTGTGGTGATTAAATAAGTTCGGAGCATGCAAGATCCTAATGCCTTAACAAAAATGTGAAGTTATGTATATTACATGTAAGTGTATGTACTTATACATATATACTATATGAATGCTCAACACACAATAATAATAATAATAAGGAACATGAAAGCCACAGGAAATACCGTTGCGCACAAAGTTAACAACACTGTTCGAGGCTTTGAGTTAAGAAATTCGTCCTTTTTTTACATGAAAATACGTTTACCTCTACAGGCTTACTTTAGCTTTAGGCGTGTTACATTTAATTATGCACATACTACTTGTACATATATGTATACCTATACAACCATATATGTATTTAAATATTACTTGCGATGGCAACTTCTCTTGGCTAATAAATAGCGCCAGCTTATATAAATAAAATGCAAGAAAAGGCCGTAAAAAAAACTAGAAAAGGCTAAAAAAAAATAATAAATAAAAACTTAATAAATATATTCCAAGAAAAAGAAGAAGAGTTAAACAAACTCACTGCGCGTATGTGGTTTAATTAATTTGATTATATAATTTCACGCCTGCTTGGCAACACTTGGTTTATTAACCAACGCGTATAAGCTTTTTGCTGCAGTTTGAGAAACGGTGTTTATGCTTTTGAGCACAATAAAAGTCATAATTAATCGTAGCGAAAGAAAATTAGATAGAGTTGCCAACTTACCAAAAATATATTTAAAAAAAAAGACATGGCTCTCTATATTTGAGCAAAACTTTTTACAAAAAGATTACAGTTGCCAACTGTCTATCGACAGAAACTTTAACACAATAAATTAAATGCAATTTTCGTGTGCTGTGGTTACAAAATATTGCACTTTTTATATTAGTACAAGCTTTATTACGAAAAAAATCTGTAGAGTTGCCAACTCATTATAAATATATTTTATTAAAAAAAAATATGGCTACAAAATATTGTGCCTTTTCTATATTAAACAAACTTTTTAAAACTTTTACGAAAAAAAATTTAGAGTTGCCAACTACGAAAACCAGTTCTTTATATTTAAAAAATAAAGTTCATAAACACAATGTCTGTTTTCTACCTAAATACGTATGTATATGTATGTACATATATTTAAGCATCACGAAAGTTTTTTTGGCGTTGCCAACTTAATGTCAGTGGAAATTATTTGTAATTAAAATTATAAAACGTGTAAAAACATAGTGCGGTTTCTGGTTATGAGAATTTAACAGCAAAAATTCAGAGTTGCCAACTGACTAAAAATATAAGTTATTTATATTTAAAAAATATAATATATAATAACGCTGTACGTTTTGTACTTATGTACACCTAAAGCAAACCTTTTTACGAAATTTTTTTAGCGTTGCCAACTTATTGTAAATTGAAATTATTCATGCCTAGACCTATAAAAAATATATTCTACGTGTTCTATAGCATAATTAAGCAAACTGTTTCTCGCAAAAAAGCTTAGATTTGCCAACTGAATATAAAAATAATCTATTTTTACATTAAAAATAAAATGCAATTTCCGTTTAATGTGGTTATAAAAACTGACATTTATTTACATATATCAAAACTTTATTACGAAACAAACGATAGAGTTGCCAATTGCCTCCAAATACATATTTTTTATTTATTTAGAAAAATATGACAACAAAATACATTTTCTATACTTGAACGAATTTTTTATGAAAAAAAAAGTTGTTTTGAGTTGCCAACTGACTACAAATATAATATACTTTATTTTTACAAAAAAAATAAAATGCAACTTTCGTTTATTGCGGTTACAGGAACTGACATTTTTTTTATTAATAAAAACTTTATCAGATCAAAAATTGTAACTGTCTATAAATTGTAATTATTGTTTCAAAAAAAAATAAATGCAAGTTCTGTATAAAATAACTACAATACATTGCACTTTTTTAAACGTAAGCGAGTGATAGTATAGAAAAACTATAAAAGAGTTGCCAACTGTTAGTAAATAGAAATTATTTGGGGATAAAAATGGAATAAAACTTGTAATGTAAATTGCGGTTAGTATATATAATTGCAATGGTTAAATCAATTTTAAAAACTTGCGCTTAAAAAGTGCAAAACGAAACAGTGCTGCCATATGTATTGGAGTTTTGTATATGTAGCAAAAAACAATTTGAAAAAATAAAATAAAATATTAGAGATATATTGAACAAATATTTTTTAAAAGTAAAATTTTATGGTGTTGCCATTTGTTTTTTGTCATTTTATTGGGAAACAACTTTAATATCGGCTTCACCTAAGCCATAAACCATTCACAGCTGCATTTTTTGTAGCATAGAGAGATATACCTTTATCTTGTGCTCTAACCTGAAATTTACCTTGGACGATAGTCTGTTTTAAATACCATGAAGATTTCCATACACGAACTTGAGTTTGAGCGGTCAGTTTGTATGGCAGCTATATTCTATAGTAGTCCGATATCCGCGTTTCTCTCAAATGAGCAGCTTCGCAGGGAGTAAATAACGTTTGCGAAATTTCAGAACGATATCTTGAAAACTGAGTGACTAGTACGCGTGTATACCGACGGATAGACAGATAAACGAACAAGGCTTCCGTTACCAGATTTTTTGTTTATTCGTATATTTTTTCTAAAATTTTTTCTTGTAAAGATTCCACACTGTCTGCGAATTAACTCGAAAACTCGTTGATTAAATTTAAATTTAATTTACAATTGAATTTTTAGTCTAAACTGTTGTTGTAGCTTACTTTCAGGTGTTAATAGCAGTCAACAAATAAATAACAATTGTAAGATACAATTGTAAAACAACATGAGTGGAAACACATAATATATTGCGGTGAATTTCTTTGTAAGCAGTTGGTAAGCTTTAGAGACACACTGAAACACACACGTGAAGATAATAAACTTAAAATTCAAACGTGCAAATTAAGTAGAATGAAGGCGGGAGCTGTGAAGTGTTTAACGAATAAATACTCGGAGGACATTAAACTGGCAATGCGGCAGACACATATGAGATATACATACAAACACACCATGAGCCGCAAATAAAGTTTAACACACCGCTGACGGCTCGTAAGTAAGCGCTGGGATTTCACGCTTGCGTGAGCGATTACGAACATGCGAACGTGCGAAAGTGTAGAGAATTGGCGACTATTGAAAGTGAGTTGCTTTTAAACACCAAATAAAAGCTTTTCCGGCTTTATAAAGCTGACTGCTCACAAATACACTCAAAAGTTTGACGAGCTGTTACAAAAACCACATTAAAGCGCCTAAGAGGCGACCGCATAAATTCGTTATCATTTTATAATAATTTATGCCTGACACACACACACACACACTCATGCAAATACTCGCAAATTTCATATTTGCATTGCAATTTAATTTTTTAATTTTTTATTGCCGCACCTCAGGCAGCTGTTGTGCGCATCTCGCTTGAAATGCGGCAAGTTACTGCTGCCATGTGTCATAAAAATTCAATTTTCCGCACCATTTGCAACTTCGGCAACAACAAAAACCAAAAAGAAAAAATATGATAATAATAAAAATATGCGCCCGAGGCAATGATGGCGGTAACTAACCGTCGTGGTTTAATAAGAGAAATGCCATAGCTGGCGTCTGGAAAGCAACGCCTGTCAGCAATGACAGCCATGCCT
This sequence comes from Bactrocera zonata, assembly GCA_037783105.1. Lineage (NCBI taxonomy): Eukaryota > Metazoa > Arthropoda > Insecta > Diptera > Tephritidae > Bactrocera > Bactrocera zonata. The sequence goes on from JBAWJQ010001767.1 coordinate 122,678, forward strand.
GGGGAATGCTGGCAATAGACAACAAATACTAGAGTTTAGTGGCACCTAAAAGCAGTAGATTTTTCACAACAACAACTAAAGTAGTTATTGGTAACTTAAGAAGCAAAGGCTGCAGTTGATTTACCAAAACAAAAAAATTGGCATTTTTCGTAATAACTTATGAAATTTCTGTAGTGGATGGCAGTGTAGACATAACAGGTCAATTGAAAAGTGCTCGACCTGACACATAGTTGACGCTACTAGAATTATATACATATGGTTTTTGGTTAGCCATAACCTTTAAACGGCGCGTGTATAAATTTGACAGCTGTCGGATCATTAGTTTGAGAATTATATTTGGGAAGTCGAAAAAGTTGTTCGTATTTTGTTAATAAATGTCGTGGTAGTCGCATATTTCCAGTGCTACCAATCACGTTATGTCATACCATACAATGTTGGAAAGGTGAGATTTCAAGCTTTATTTAACCATAAAAAATTAAGGGAAGTGGAAAAAAAGTTTACAGCTGTTCAAAAATGTTTGAAAATAATTAAGAAATTATATATTTTGAAATTGTTGTATAAAAAAGGAAAATGAAAGTAAGGATTTTCGCGTGTTGATAAAATATTGCTTTTTGAAGGAAAAAAATACAGTTGAAGCAAAAACTGGGCTATATATCAAGGATGAGGTATTTTGAATTTAGACGTGCTGAAATGAGCACTGAAAGCGGTGAAGGCCTTGAATGCCCAGAAGAGGTTGTTACCTACAAAAAGCAAAATAACTAGTTTTGGATGACCGGAAAGTGAAGTTATTCGAGATAGCAGGCATTCCAAAGATATCAACTGAGTGACTACATCGTATCACTCACGAATATTTTGGTATGAAAAAGCTCTGTGCAAAGTGGGTGCCGTCCGAGCTCACTTTTGACCAAAAACACTGATGAGTTGATAATTTGGAGTAGTGTCTGTAGAAGTTAAAGCGTAAAGTAACCTGATTTTTTGCATAGATATGTGGCAACGGATGAAACATCTCTCTCGATAATTTTACTCCGAAGTTTAATCGACAACCATCCCAAAGGGTGGAAACCCAACATTCGGCTAGAAAGTTTATGGCGTCTTTATTTTGGGATGGAATCAATTTTATTGACTACCTTGTAAAAAGAAAGACTTTCAACAGCAACTACTAGATAGCATTATTGAACCATTTAAAGAGCGAAACCGCCGAAAACACGGTCGTATTTGAAGAAAAAGGAAGTGTTGTTCCACCAAGACAATGCAGATATACGACTGTCCGTACTAAAGAGTTCTGGGCATCACAACGGATAAACGTCTTTAGCAGTCCAAGTGGGATTATTCGTGACCTTACCAATATCAGCCCGTTTACTTAATATAAACTAATAACAAAACAATTTCAGAAAAAATGTTTGTAAAAAAATCCGATTTTCTATAACTACCTTGTATTTTTCAAAATATTTTTGATGCAAAAAAAAATTAAAAATATTTTCATAATTGAGTGATAGATTTTTTAATAAAAAATAGTTCATTTCATTATATAAAACGTCATTAAAATCACTCAAATAAAATGAAAAATATCTGTTTGAGTGTATATGAATCACACACCCTTGTGTTCGACGCTCTTGGCAGTTTATTTGATACTCAATATGTTTACATATGCTTTAAATACGGACTTATGTACACACACCACCTCCTTTCCAATCCCAAACCACTTACACTCATCATGGCAACGCTGTCCTGGCGCCTTTATGCCATCATCATCATCATCACCGCCATCATCGTCGTGCTCGTCAACGGCGACGTCGCTCTTATTTGCTTACCAGTCGCTTCGCATTGCCTTTGGCATTCTTTGTCGGCGTTCGGCAGTTATTTATGGTGGCCTCTTGGAATTTATTAGGTTTGTCGTCCGCCTTCCTCGGCAAACCGTGTGCGTCTATTACGTTGTAGTTTGAGTGATATTCCATCATTTATCTCAAATAAGCGCCTGAAGTGTTTAAAGTAATGGACATCATAATATGAAATACTGCAAAGTCTTTTACCGTTTATTGTGATTGGCGTAAAGGAAGCAAAAACGTAACGATAAAATGCAAAAAGCTTTCACAATATTCGACATACCTATTTGCTAGAAGTTTTTAAAGATTAATGATTCTCTAGCATTGATGGCAGTTGGCAGGGAATTTTGGCAAGGAAAATTGTTGTGTTTGGAAGATGCTGCTTGACAAGTGGGTGTAGTAAGGTTAGAGTTGTTGTAATTTAATGCTGAGGTTCATGAAAGTTCAAAAGGGACGAAGTAGTAAAAGCTTTTATATATAAACTGAGATTTCGAGGATTATTGACAAGACTTAATAGACAGACAGTAGTTTTTGAATTACTGATTGGGAGACAATCAGCAAAACAGTAGTTTCAATAGGTTGAGGCGTATTACAGTTCAAAGCTTAGAAGTAGTGAAAGCTTTTATACACAATCTGAGATCGTGAGGATAACTGACAGAACTTAAACAATAAAAAAAGTATTTTGAATGACTATTTGAGAGAAGATAAAGCAAAAAGTTGGTGCAATGCGGTTATGAAAGCTCTAATTTGATACCTCTCTTACATGAATTTTAAGATAATGTGAATAACTGAGAGAATTTGATGAAGAAGTTGTAGAAATATACGTTGTGGTAATGAGGCTATGTATAAGAAATTTGAAAGTTGAAAGCTTCAAAGCAGTGAAAGCTTTCCCTAATGATTTGTGGTTTCAATATGATTGGAAGACAAAAAGCGCTAGATGTAGTTCTTAAAAGTTTATAATTGGATACCGCAGTGAAGGAAAGTTCAAAGCTTCAAAGCAGTGAAAGCTTTTATATAAAAACTGAGATATTGCAAATAATACACAGACTTTGTTGAAGATAGTATGAATAGAATTTAAGAACTAAAAGAAAAAGGTCATAATGAGGTTTTGAGAGCTGAAATTAGATCCAGAAAGCTGAAAGTTGTAAAAGCTTTTATGTAAAATCTGAGGTTGTAGTGTGATTTTAGGGTAAAAAGCGATAAAGATAGTGCTTATAAGGTTGTAATATTGTAAACCATGTATATGAAAGTTAGAAGCTTTAAATCAGTGAAAGCTTTTATGTAAAAGACGTTGATATTGCGGAAAACTGGTAGAATTTAATGCAGGTATTGAAAGACTAGAAAATATATATTATGGTTATGAAGTTACAATAGCTGTAATTAGATGCTGAAAGTTCGAAGCTTGAAAGCATTTATGCGAAGACTGAGGTCTAAATGTTGGAAGACAAAAGGTGCTAGACGTACTTCTCATACGTTTATTATATTGTAATGTGATAACGCGGTGTATGAAATTTCGAAGCTTCAAGGCAGTGAAGACTTTTATGTAAAAATTGATGTATTGCACATAACTGGCAAAAATGTGTTATGGTAATGAGGTTAAAATAGTAATTGTAATTGTTGAAAGTTCGAAGCTTGAAAGCAATTAAAGCTTTTACAAACTACCTATAGTTTTATGTGATTGGAAGACAAAAAGCGCAAAAGGTAGTTTCAATTAGATTATAATATTGTAATTGGATGTCGCGGTGCATGAAAGTTTAAAGCTACAAAGCAGTGAAAGCTTTTATGTAAAAACTAATGTATTGCGCATAAATGTCAGAATTTAATGAAAAATTTAAAGACTAGAAAATATATGTATGTTAGGTAATGATTTTAAAATAGCTGTCTTTGGATGCTGAAAGTGCGAAGCTTGAAAGCAGGGAAAGCTTTTATAAACAAGCTATACTTTTAATGTGACTGAAATAAAAAAGACGCTAAAGGTAGCTTTAATAAAAGCTTAAAAGGATGTGAAAGCTCAAAGCTTCAAAGCTGTGAAAGCTTTTATGTTTTATAACTGTAATTTAAAGAGAAAAAGCGATTTGAATTCACAATGTAGAATCCAGAAGTGAAATTTAGGAGAAATAATAAAAATATGATCGCAACCAACTGCATGTTATGAATTCCAATTAATGTATTAATTATCGCAACATTAAATTCCCGTTAATTGCTTTAGAAAACAAGCTTTCCAATTAATTTATTTTATGCTAATAAAAATTTGTTTTTAATTGCTGCCACTCCAAGCTTCATTTGTAAATTTATAGCGAAAATTATTTGCTTACAGTTGACCCCACGAACACTCTAAAATGCCTCATAAGCACTTCGAAGGTATAAAAGGGCGATTTTTTATTATTATTTTTACCCCAAACGCTGCCACAATTTCCGACCAACCGTTTCCGTTTCAGTATTTCGCAGCATTTAGATTTACACTGTTGCTTTGTGTGCATTATTCGTTATATTTTATATCCATATTTATATTCCCTCTTTCATTTATTTATTTCTATTTGCTGCTGTGGGCGCACTGCCCAGCTCGTAGCGCAGCGAGGCAAACATGAAGTGTAGTAAAAAACACGCTGACCGCCGACGCAGACACAGCTAATTACGGTTAACCATACGCAGATTGTGTGCGCGCCTAACGGTATGCCATTGTTTGCGTTTAAATCACGCTAATTGAGCTTTTAGCCTTGCCGACTGGCGCTTAGATGTTGTCTTTGCCAGTTTTCCAATGCACAGCAAAAGGATATGCGGTTGGCATACGTTTACAGTTACAGCGATTAGCTTGTTGTTGATTGCTTTTGCTTTGCTCGCGGCTAAACGTTTGACTTGTTAGACGCTGTGCAGCGCAGCTGTGGCGCTCAAGTAAAATCTCATTAATGTAAATGAAAATTTATAAACCAAAGAAGCTAATTGAATTTGCAAAGGTGAAAAATGTGTGTATATATGTGTGTATATGTATATACAAATTGAAATGTGAAGTAAATTCGTTTGGAAGTCGGCATCTATGTGATAATTTTTTAATCGTTTTCGGCGCGACTTTTAGTGAGTAGTTTCAGTATAAATTTAACTCAATTTGATTGCAGGCAGGCTCTCAAGATTTAGTAGAAATTATGATTGGACATAACTGAGTGGGCTTATGCTAATTAATTTAAAAAAAATTAAATTTTTTGAAAGTAAAACAATTTTTAATTTTTTAAATTTTTTTTTACTCGCGAAAATGAAGGCTGACATCACCGCCGTCCAAGAAATGCGATGAACGGGACAGATACGAGTTGGTCCTTGTGGCATTTACTACAGTGGCCATATAAAAGAGCACAAGTATGGTGTGGGATTCGTCTACTATCTATCATTCACTCCTATGAATGAACATCTAGCCACAATCCGCATCAAAGCGAGGTTCTTCAACATATCGCTGATTTCCGCCCACGACCCGACGGAAGAGAAGGACGAAGTGACCAAAGATGCCTGCTATGAGCGCTTGGAGCGCACTTATGAGAGCTACCCCCGGCATGATGTCAAAATCGTGCTTGGCGACTTTAACGCCAGGGTGGGCAAAAAAGTTATCTTTGGCACAACGGTCTGTGAATTCAACCTCCACGACAAAACATCCTTAAATGGGTTGAGCCTGATCGATTTCGCCGGAGCCCGAAATATGGTTATCTGTAGTACTAGATTCCAGCACAAGAAAATATATCAAGCTACCTGGCTGTCTCCGGATCGAAAAACTACCAACCAGATCGATTATGTTGTGATAGACGGAAGACACATCTCCAGTGTTCTAGATGTGCGTACGCTCCGAGGTCCTAACATCGACTCGGACCACTATCTTGTTGCAGCCAAGATTCGCACCTGTCTCTATGTAGCAAAAACGAACGCCAACAAACACAAGGAAGGTTCGACGTCGAGAAGCTGCAATCACAACAGACAGCTCAACGATTTTCTACTCGGCTTGCACTCCTGCTCTCTCAGAGCACTCGTCAACAACTCGGTATAAGGGAACTGTGGGACGGCATTTTAAACTCCTTACGTACAGCTGCAACTGAAACCATTGGTTTTCGGAAAATGCAAAAGAACAGCTGGTATGACGAGGAGTGCCGTGTCGCAGCGGAGAGAAAACAGACTGCCTACCTCGCAACCAGCGAGACGCATTTGAAGACAGAAAAAGAAAGAGGCCGAAATGCGTAAATATGAAGAGCTTGATAAGCTGGCCGACATAGGTAATGCTCGAAATTCTACGAAAAGATCCGTCGGCTTACAGAAGGTTTCAAACCGCATAAGCATACTCTTGTAGAACCCCCAAAGATGATCTAGTCGATGACCTAAGCATACTTAAAATATGGAGGACACACTTCTCCAGCCTGCTGATCGGCAGTGAACGTACAACGCCAGGAGAAGGCGAACCCGATTCCCCAATCGATGACGATGGAGTAGACGTTCCATTGCCCGACCATGAAGAAGTTCGAATAGCAATTACCCCTCTGAAGAACAACAAAGCGGGTGTCGATGGCTTGCCGGCTGAGCTATTCAAATCGACAGAGAAGAACTGATAAGGTGCTCTCATGAACTTCTTTGAAGAATATGGTCGGACGAAAGCTTGCCAGACGATTGAAATTTACAATCAACAAAAACGGAGATTCTACAGTCTGCGTCAACTACCGTGGGATAAGCCTCTTCAACACCGCATATAACTGATTGGACCTTATCAGTGTGACTGTAGGCCTGGAAAATCAACAACTGACCATATATGCACCATTCGCCAAATCTTGGAAAATAGAGAGAAAGACGAAATATCTCTTGTCATCAACAAACAGTGTGACGACTTGGCTCTCACGTCACTGTTGACAGTCATAACTTTGAAGTCGTAGATAATTTTGCCTATCTTGGAATCAGCGTAAACACCACCAACAATGTCAGCCTAGAAATCCAACGCAGGATAACTCTTGCCAACAGGTGCTACTGTGGACTGAGTAGCCAATTGAGAAGCAAAGTCCTCTCTCGACGAACAGCAGCTATCATCACGAAATTTTGCATAACCTTTTTTCATTGCATGCAAGAAATGTGCAATAAAATTCATTAAGATCGAAGCACAGCAACACATAATCGCCATATAAGCGATTGTTCAGTTATGGAAATGTGTATTTTCAGCTCTCGATTTTATTTCAAAACAAAAAAAAAATAGTAAAAAAAAAATAAGAGTAAGCCATTATCTACAGCTGTGTGTATTAACCATCTGTTTTCATAATAATATATTATTGTCACGCCAAACAACTGTCTGGCTGCTATACAAATTTGAATTACGATTTGCAATCTCTCAATCAACCAAGCGCCAACACTCAATCACTCATACGCCGTGTGCGCCAGCAGTTATTATCAAATTTGAAATGTCAACAAAAAAAAAAACTGCAGCAAATAAACAAAATATGTATAATATGCGACCACAATAAATTTAACTGATTTTTATTGCCTAACAACTATTTCATGCTCAATTTCCATTGTTAGCCAGTCAATAAACTGTGTAAATATTTGCCAGCTATGCTGCAAGTAAGCGTAGCATGTGTGTGCGGATGTGTGTGTTTGCTGAAATGAAATTTGCATTAATACTGAAATATTATGGCAGACAAGTGCATAAAAAATTGTGAAAATTTAATGCATAAATAATGGGATTTAATTATTTTTGTAGCAAGAAATTGTTCACACTGCACAAATGTCACTCATACGCCGTGTCAACTGATTTCAATATGTGACTGTTTATTAAAATGGAAATTGTATGTGGTTTTGCTTAAATCTCTGCAAATTTGTTGTAGAAAAAATACATTATTTTTACAAATAAACTCTTATAAATCTGATAAATATTAAGTGCGAAGGATTTATTTATAAATTTAAAGTTGTGCGCAGAGTTAAAGCTTACTAAAGCTGGCAAAATAAATCAAATTGCGAGATAAAAGGAAGAAAAGTTACCTTTGATTGCAGCGAAGCAATAATACCAATTATAGTTGCATTTCTTATAGCGTTAAGTGTGTCCGATTAGAACAATTTTTACAGAAATTACATAATTTCTTTCGATAATGATTCACGCTAAATTTCGTGTACATAGCTTTCCAAATAAAAAAGTTTTTGATACGAGCGCTTGACTCCGATCGTTTAGTTTGTACGGATAAAAGGACGAGTGTCAAATATCAGCTCGATATCACAAAAATTGCAGCAAAAGTTCGCGTATATACTGACAGATAGTCCTGCAGACGCATACGGCCATATAGGATCTGCCAATCATGTTGTTCATTTATTTTACATATTTTATAGATTATAAATTTCGTGGGTATTTAAAATCGCATTTAATGAAATGCAACACCAGATTATAAACTCATCTGGTTAATTAATTCGGTACTTACGCGTATCTGCATTTAAAATAATTTTAACATTATTTGACGCTAATAACAACTGGCTGCCTGCCACTGCCAGTACTTTGCTTACCTAGATAGTGGCATTAAAAATGGAAATTTGCCATTAATTTCAATTGCAAATCCGCTAAAATTGTCAGACTTTGGACATTTCACGCGAAACATCAGCTGTGACTTCTGATTTCGGCGGCGTTCACGACAAATGCGAAAATGTATTTTCATGAGGTAAATAATGTGCATAATTTTGCTGGGGTTAATGCGTGTGTATGTGCATGTATATCTGCCCAAAAATACACACACACAAACACATGCATAAGTAAACACCGCTGTCGGTGATTATTTAAGCTTCAAATTGAATTCGCTTGAGAGACATTTTCCATTTGACGGCGCTGGCGGTAACCGCAAAGGCGACGAATGAACATAAAATTCGCAAAATTTCAGCTTCCGTATGAACATGTAAACACAAGCAATTAACACCAGCATTTGGCGCCTGTTGCCCAGCTTTATTACACACCAAAGCCGACAAGCGCCGCAGGGAGTGACTTTTTTGCATCTTTTAATTGCATCCACATTTGCACACACATCCGATTTTATGCCCACGCAACTGTGTGCTTATTAGTGTGGTCCTTAAGTTGGCAAGTGAATAAATTGGTTACTTTTTACAACTCATTTCCTGATATAATGACCACATATCAATATTTTGGAGGCTTATGTACTACCATCATATTAGGGTGGTAAAAAACCTATATAAAAATATTAGGGTGGTTTAAATACCAACTTAATATAACATTATTTTTGAAGCGGTAAAAAAAATCGATAAAAAATATAAGTTTTAAGAACCACCATTATATTAGGGTGGTAAAAAACGGCATTAATATATATTGGTGTTTTAAGTGACACCACAATGTAATATTGTTTTCGACGTGCTTAAAAAATCGGATATAAAAATATTCCAGAGTTTTACGTACAAACCAAAGATTATAGTAGTTTTGATGTTTATAAAAAAATGTGACGAACTTTTAATGTACCAGTCTTATATTATATACGATATAAAAATAATTCACATTTAATAGCCCCGTAATATAATATTGTTTTCGGTATAAAAAAAATCCAAACTTTTTAGTACCACCCTAATATTACAAACTATTAATTGATTAAAAAATCTTATTTAAACATCTAATATTATTTTCGATTAAGAAAATACACTGAACTTTTAAGGGCCACCCTAATATTACATAACTTTTTATGTGATTAATGAATCTTATGTAAAACCCTAATGTAATATTATTTTCGTTAAAAATATATTCCGTACTTTTAAGTACCACCCTAATTTTATATAACTTTTGATGTGATTAAAATTTTTTATTTAAAAAAACTGTACGCACTTCCATGTACGACTCCAAAATTATATACGATATAAAATTTTTAAAAAAATTTATGTACCACCTTAATATTGCATAAATATTATGTGATAAAAACTTTTATATAAAAAATCGTACGCAGTTGCATGTTCCACCTTCAAAATCTTACGATATGAAATTAAAAAAAAATTCAAGTAACACCCTAATATCTATATAAATATACATGTGCAATTTCGATTCCTGCACTCTTTATTGCCTTTAAGTTGCTGTTGCTTACCGCCAACATAGCATTACGGCATGCTAAACACTCACAATCTTCGGTTTACGTGTGCAGCTCAGCTTGACTCGTCAATTTTGGTCAAAAACCAATTTGCCCTTTACGGTATTTGCCGTAAACTAACCTCACATACTCGTACATTGCTTGTCCACAGCCACTCAAACACACACCATACACATAGGTGTTGTGTTTGAGCACATGACTTACACCGATGCAGTGTTGCAATGAAGTTTTAATTAAACTGGGGAATTCATCACGACTTTTAAATTGAAACTCACAATTAACTGAGATTGATGAATTGCCGCCACTCAGTCGAAATGTTGGCGTGGCAAATACTAACGTCGCCGAAATGTGCTAATGGCAGTTGCAGTAGCTGCTTGAGTGTCGTTCAAATAACGGTTTTACCATTATACTAACTGTGAATGCACGTAAAGTGTAAATGCTTTAAAGACTTTATCTCTTTTCACATAAACATTCTTTTAAACGAGTGCTTAATTAACACTTAATTACCTTAAAGAAGGTGAAAATGACGACTGGGAGAGAACCATATGAAGAGAAGGAGATACATATAATGGGAAAAATGGAGAGAGAGTTTGATTTATAACGGGTGATTTTTTTGAGGTTAGGATTTTCATGCATTAGTATTTGACAGATCACGTGGGATTTCAGACATGGTGTCAAAGAGAAAGATGCTCAGTATGCTTTGACATTTCATCATGAATAGACTTGCTAACAAGCAACGCTTGCAAATCATTGAATTTTATTACCAAAATCAGTGTTCGGTTCGAAATGTGTTTCGCGCTTTACGTCCGATGAGCGATGAGGCTCATTTCTGGTTGAATGGCTACGTAAATAAGCAAAATTGCCGCATTTGGGGTGAAGAGCAACCAGAAGCCGTTCAAGAACTGCCCATGCATCCCGAAAAATGCACTGTTTGGTGTGGTTTGTACGCTGGTGGAATCATTGGACCGTATTTTTTCAAAGATGCTGTTGGACGCAACGTTACGGTGAATGGCGATCGCTATCGTTCGATGCTAACAAACTTTTTGTTGCCAAAAATGGAAGAACTGAACTTGGTTGACATGTGGTTTCAACAAGATGGCGCTACATGCCACACAGCTCGCGATTCTATGGCCATTTTGAGGGAAAACTTCGGACAACAATTCATCTCAAGAAATGGACCCGTAAGTTGGCCACCAAGATCATGCGATTTAACGCCTTTAGACTATTTTTTGTGGGGCTACGTCAAGTCTAAAGTCTACAGAAATAAGCCAGCAACTATTCCAGCTTTGGAAGACAACATTTCCGAAGAAATTCGGGCTATTCCGGCCGAAATGCTCGAAAAAGTTGCCCAAAATTGGACTTTCCGAATGGACCACCTAAGACGCAGCCGCGGTCAACATTTAAATGAAATTATCTTCAAAAAGTAAATGTCATGAACCAATCTAACGTTTCAAATAAAGAACCGATGAGATTTTGCAAATTTTATGCGTTTTTTTTAAAAAAAAAGTTATCAAGCTCTTAAAAAATCACCCGTTATAAAGAGAGAGAAATGCGAAAAACTATATAGACAGTTAGTGACAGCAAGAGAGATAGGAAGTGAGAGAAATATATCATCGCTATATAGGCATTGTGGAGCATAGATAATTGCTTAGAGCGAGTAAAAAATTGGCAAGTACTTACTTTACACTTAATTAATTTAAAGAAGGTGAGAAGAACACCTGTAGGTCAGAAAGATACACAGAATGGTAGATATCGAGGCTCTTAACGAAACGGTAAGACATAAAGAGGAGTTTTAAAGAAAGAGAGGGAAATATACATAGTCAGATAATGCATAATAGATATAATGAGTTAGCGAGAGGAAGAGCGAGGTAGCAAAAAAATTTAGAATAGTTGTGAGTACTTATTATTTTAAAGGAGTTGGGAATGAGTTTTGGTTACTTATTAATTTAAAGAGAGAAAATAAGAGACATACATAGAGAGATAGCAATTTAAACACACCTAATTAATACAAGAAAGGTCATAATACGATATGGGAGAGGTAGAGACGTGTAAATAACGATTTCGAGGCTCATAGGAAAAGGGAAAGACATGCAGAAAGAGAGAGAGAGAGAGAAATATAGTGGTTAAGACACGCTTAATTAATTTAAAAGTGATCAGAATAGGAAATTAGAGAGGTAGAGACATATACATAAATGCAGATATTGAAGCTCTAAGAGAAAGGGAAAGACATGCAAAGTGAGAGAGATATTGATTTAAACACGCTTCCTTAATTTAAAAGGTGTCAGAATTAGATATAAGAGAGATAGAGGTATCCATATATTTGTATATATCGAGGCTCCTAGAAATATATATACACAGAGAAGAAGAGATATATGTGACCTGGTCTACGGTCACATTTTCACTTTTTAGTTGATTCGGATGAATGATGATATTTTTAACAGCTGTTTCCCAGAAAACTAGTTTTCGCACGTTAGCTCCCTTTTCGTAGACCAGGTCACATATAGTGATGTAGAAAGAGGTAGAGAAAGAGAGAAATATAAAAGATCACAGTTAGAGTGGCAAGTTGGCTGCAAAAAGTTGTTGTAAAAACATATTCATTAATTATTGCACCAGTAGATATGAGTACGCCAGACTTCTGAGATTGTTTCAGGAAGCTAAAATATCAACTTATTACTTATCTGACACCCCGTCTCTTCCGTTTAAGTTTTTTTATTACACTCGTAGAACATACTATTTTCATAAAACATCCAACACAGAACGGTTTGTTGGAACGAGAGAGAAGGCAAGTTCGCATTATTTCAGACTTTGAAATCAATTTTTTCGTGTCTCTAAAAATATTGACCAAGTTTGTCCCAATAAATGTTTAATATATGTACGTTTTACAAATCTATAGGGAGATCATATTTGATAATTTAATATTTTGAATGATTAATCGAAGTGTCGAAGCTGTTCCACCTTTTAAAGGTCATAGTTCATGTCATGGGCTGCAAGTCTCAGTCTTTTCTGCTTAGTTCTACTGCTTGCTTTGATAGACTTCTAATAGATTGAGATTCAAGGTATATTTAAAAAAATATATTGTATTTATAACAATAGAAAATGAGAAAAAATGTTAACTTCGGTTGCACCGAAGCTAAATACCCTTCACAGGTGCATTTCTGTTAGCAACTATGTGTCCAGTTTGTATGGAAGCTATATGCTATATTAACCCTTTCTGAACAAGTTTTTTAGAGAATACATTGTTACCTTAAAAAATAATATATACCAAATTTCGTGAATATATCTTGTCAAATGTGAAAGTTTTCCATACAAGAACTTGATTCCGACCGTTCAGTTTGTATGGCAGCTATATGTTATAGTTAACCGATCTGAACAATTAATTCGGAGATTACATTGTTGCCTTAGAAAATAATATATACCAAATTTCGTGAATATATCTTGTCAAATGTGAAAGTTTTCCATACAAGAACTTGATTCCGATCGTTCAGTTTGTATGGCAGCTATATGCTATAGTTAACCGATCTGAACAATTAATTCGGAGATTACATTTTTGCCTTAGAAAATGATATATACCAAATTTCGTGAATATACCTTGTCAAATGTGAAAGTTGTCCATACAAGAACTTGATTCTGATCGTTCAGTTAGTATGGCAGCTATATGTTATAGTTAACCGATCTGAACAATTAATTCGGAGATTACATTGTTGCCTTAGAAAATAATATATACCAAATTTCGTGAATATATCTTGTCAAATGTGAAAGTTTTCAATACAAGAACTTGATTCCGATCGTTCAGTTTGTATGGCAGCTATATGTTATAGTTAACCGTTCTGAACAATTTCTTCGGAGATTACATTGTTGCCTTAGAAAATAATATATACCAAATTTCGTGAATATATCTTGTCAAATGTGAAAGTTGTCCATACAAGAACTTGATTCCGATCGTTCAGTTTGTATGGCAGCTATATGTTATAGTTAACCGATCTGAACAATTAATTCGGAGATTACATTGTTGCCTTAGAAAATAATATATACCAAATTTCGTGAATATATCTTGTCAAATGTGAAAGTTGTCCATACAAGAACTTGATTCCGATCGTTCAGTTTGTATGGTAGCTATATGCTATAGTTAACCGATCTGAACAATTTTCTCGGATATTACATTTTTGCCCTAGAAAATAATCTATACCAAATTTGGTGAAGATAAATTGTCAAATGCGAAAGTTTTCCATATGAGAACTTGATTCCGATCATTCAGTTTATATGGCAGCTATACGTTATAGTGGTCCGATATCGGCCGTTCCGACAAATGAGCAGCTTCTTGAGGAGAAAATGACGTTTGCAAAATTTCAAAAGGATATCTTAAAAACTGAGGGACTAGTTCGTATATATACAGACAGACGGACAGACGGACATGGCTAAATCGACTCAGCTCAACATACTGATCATTTATATATATAATTATAGGGTCTCCGACAAACAAACATCGTGACAAACTTAATATACCCTGTTCAGGGTATAATAAGAATGAAGAATCAGAAGAAGAAACATTTTAAGGATATTTTTATGACTCCAAAACACCTGCTGACGCCACTGCAGAGCTTGATAGACTTCAAATTAGTTAATGTATATTTGGCTCTAAATGAATTTGAAGTCTACCAAGCTCAGTATTGGCGTCAACAAGCATTTCAGAGTCATAAAAATATCCATCACATGCTTCTTCTTTTGCTTTTTCTTTCTATTTTTTTATAATATATTTATTTATTTTTTTTGATTTTTTTCTTAGTCACATTTTTTTTTACTTTGGACATAAGAAATTCACTTTGATCTACCACCTAAAATAGATAACCAAGCTTAAAATCGCATTAAATACTTTGAAAGCAAAGTGTTGCCATATGGTTTACCGAACATGTGGTCGAGTTTTCCATTTATTCACGAGAAATGTGGTTAGAATTGCGGTGGAAGGAGACAAATGAACATTTCAAAGTGAATTTGGTTAATTTAAATCATTTTTTGTGCCAAGTACTGAGTGTTTCTGGCATTAGTGATATACATTGTTTATATTATGTGTACATATGTGCGTTGAAATCAAGTGAAGCGAGTGATTTGAGTAAAAGTTTGTTTCGCCTTCGGTGCGGTATGTTTTCGGAAAGCTTATTTATTACGGAAATGAACAATGAGTGAAGAGTGGAGTGGAGAGTGATTGTGGGTAAGACATTGTTGGCCTTTTCGTGCGTGATGAGGATTGTGAGTAGACATATATACATATATGTGTTTCTTCTGCAACTAATTTATATAAATTTACACATATACTCAAATTAGATGCATATGAGTTAAGAATGTGAATGTAAGTATATTTCGAAAGCCCAGATTTCCCAGCTTAACATAAGTACTTTCAGGAAAGAGATAACAAAACCTCAACGCAATTCAATAAGTTTGCTGATGGAAAGGAGTTGGAATTTGCTAATTTCCTATGCAGCTGTGATGAAAAAAATGCTTAAAAAATCGATAAGATTCCCACTACTCGAGATTTTTGCAAAAATATATATATCTACAACTCCAAAGCGAAGACATTTCCCCTATTCTGTACTATTAATACTTTCGCAAAATACTTCGCACTTACTTTCGTGAATGTAATTGAATTGTCGCGCAGATAAAAAGTTTGCCATCTCTCCCACAACTGCCCGCTGCTTTGAGCTGTATTGCTGCTTTAGCGCTGCATAAAAGTAATTTCGAACAACTAATACAAGTCGAAAGCGCACAAAACTTCGGCTGCCACATTACTTACAGCAAACTTCCGTTTGCGCAAACTTCACTCGACCAACTCACATTGGCAATAAGCTAAGTGCACACACACACACACACGACTTAATACACATGTGACCATAGCATACATGAAAAGTTCGCACCTACACTACACAATAACACAACAACACAACAGCAGAAGTGCAGTTTGGGAAAAAGTGCCAAGACTCCATAGAAATGCTATCCATAACAATTTTATTCAGGAATGCTAACGGCAAAAAAAATGTTAACTTTGGATGCATTGGAGCTCTAATACCCTTCACATGCGCATTTTTATAGCAAAAATGGTATGCAATTATTTTTATTTTAATTCTATTCGCTAAATTTGTATGACAGCTATATGCTATAGTGATCTGATCGGAATTATGTTTTTAGAGATTTTAGCATTGGCTTGGACAATAGCTCATGTCGAATGTCGTGAAGATATTTTGTGAAATAAAAAAGTTTTCCATATAAGGACTTGGTTCTATTCGTTTAGTTTGTATGACAGCTATACGCTATAGTAGTCCGATCCAAACTATTTTTTCAGATATTTCACTATTGCTTTGGACAATAATCTATGGAAAATTTTGTGAAGATATCTTGTCAAATGCAAAAGTTTTCTATACAAGCACTTGAGTGCTTCAGTTGCGTTCAGTTTATATGGCCGCTTTATGCTATAGTGATCCGATCAGAACAATTTCTTCGGAGATTATAGCTTTGCTTTGGAAAATAAACCATGCTAAATTTCGAGAAGATATCTTGTCAAATGCAAAAGTTTTCCATACTAGCATTTGATTCCGATTGCTTTGTTTGTATGGCAGCTATATGCTGCAGTGGTCCGATAACGGCGTTGCCGACAAATGAGCAGCTTTTTGGCGTGAAAAGGATGTGTGCAAAATATCAGATCAATATCTCAAAAACTCAGCGACTAGTCCGGGTATACACATACAGAGAGGGAGCCAGATATGGCAATACCCTGTATAAGTATGCACTGTATAAGGTCCTCGACGTATTCTTCCGGTATTACAAATTTCGTAAAAAGAAGATACTCTGTTGAGGGTATACCATATACACATATGTGAATAGATTTTGTGTTCGGAAATGTTGGCTTCGTTTTGTGCATTTACACATATTTGCTTGTTCTATTAGCCACCATGTTCGGTCTGCTCGTATAAATTTCAAATTACCACTTCTATTACCATTGTTAACCCCGGAAAAGTATCGTTCTTACACACACACAAATATTTATTTTGCTTTTGTCCTGCTGTGTGCGGCATATTCTTTTGGGGCACTGCGTGTTGTGCTTGCAGAGTGTCAGCATCCTGTTGCTACATGTGAGTGAAACAGGCGAGTACATAGAACCTGCTTGTTTTCGTAAATCCCTACTGAACCGTTTATTAGCTGGCACACAGAAGAAAAGAAAACATATAGAAACATTGCTAACGGTATACCCAACTTTACGGTGCATGTTATTGATGTCTTTTCGGGAGGTTGGCTATAAAAGTGTGTGCTTACGGGCTGTTAGCTTAAATAGCTACGACAGGTTTATTTTGGAAAGTCGGTGTTGGGAAAGGAGCTGAAAAGAATAACAACGTTGCCACAAAAACATTTTTAAAAATTTTGAAAATTTGATAAGCTTTTAATTTAATTTTCGGGTTAATAAAGTCATTTCTTCTAAGTGCCATAAAGCAAAAATTTAAACGCTGCTGAGGAAACTGTGAAAGCGATATTAGTTGGTGTTCGCACTCTTGTAGAGCCAAAGTTAAAATCTCAAAAGACAGCATCTCTAAATTGTTGATTTTGATTTAGAAACTATGCTCTAATTGGTGTTAAACAAGGAAAATTGGAACTCCGCAAGATGTTCCAAAGCAAAAAATTTAATACATAATATTATT
Source organism: Bactrocera zonata (assembly GCA_037783105.1). Taxonomy (NCBI): domain Eukaryota; kingdom Metazoa; phylum Arthropoda; class Insecta; order Diptera; family Tephritidae; genus Bactrocera; species Bactrocera zonata. The sequence continues at coordinate 140,249 of JBAWJQ010001767.1, forward strand.
TGTGGCTACGGCTGGAACAATTCTTCGACCAACCCAGCTCTGAATTGATTTGAAAATGTCTTCGTTTTGAAATTATATTGGTAACACTGAAGATATACGACTGCAACGACATCTATTGACAAAATACGAAAAGACTTTTTCGACTACCCAATATTTCTGAGCGCCAGTGGAGATGCGAAGCACTTTTTCAAGAGTTCCAACAACAAAGTTATTTGTTATAGATCAAAAGATCGTGCTAAAATAATTCATATCGTTTCATAAGAACACTTAAGAGTTTTAGAGCTCAATGCGGAAATATTTGCAGAGAGACTTATCGAAAAAATTTAGACGTTAGGGAATTATATAGATCAAAATCCTTTAACTCCGATTGGAGTGTAGAGCTAAAAAGGGTTGGAGCGTAAGGCCCTCGATCATTGTAATCTCGCCCTCACCATCCTGTCGCGATTAGCGAAATCAGTAAGTACAATGATCCTGAGAGCGATGCCGACGGTAGCTTAGCTACTGGAAGAAGTTCCGTGGTCTGTAAGGTCGCAGGAGAGAATCGCAGTGTAAACAATCCACAAAACACAATCCTTCTGCGAGGAAGCTTTTACTCCGGTTGAAGCGCAGGGCTAAAAGGGGTTGGAGCATAAGGACCTCGATGATTGTAATCTCGCCCTCGTTGTCTTGTCGCAATGAAGGGGTTCAGTAGGTACATTGACACAGAGACCGATGTCGGCGGTAACTCAACTTCTGGCAGGGTCGTAAGGTTGAGGGTAAGTCTTCAGCCAAAACAATCCACATAGCACAATTCTTTTCCAAGGGAGGTCGTATCACCACATGCTAGTGACGGCTATAGCTGGCATTTATCTTGGAGCAAGCGGTTTGCCTTATAAACGTAGGCACGTAGGCCAAGGTAGCAGTCCTAACAACGTACTAGCTTATCCATCTTTCTGGAGATACGGGATTACTGAAACCAAGTTGAGTGGAAATATTATATGTTTTCCCAACTACCAACAGACATCATTGTGACTTCAAGTCAAAAAGAGTTTGGAAGTATCCATTAACATTCAAGGTGGTATTATATTATATTAGATAATTTTAGATTTATAAAAGAGTCCGATCTTAGAGAAACGAAATTAATATGATCCTGAAGCATTAACCAAGAGGGATTTGATCATTGATTGATCGCAGTCCGCAGGACTTAGGTGGTTGGGATAGGTTGGGTTTCGTTGTTGACTCGCGCTCTGCGTTCAAGGGATCCTTTTTGGACATTTAAAATATCGGTAAAAGTACCGATGATGCAAACACTTCTATTGTGCAACTATACCGACTCAGATCCCTTCTCTTTATTTTCTTCTCCTCAGCCACTGCGTGCTTCTGTTGAAGTTCATCAGACAACTTAGATAAGAGCTGTCCGTTGTATCATTATGGTGAGAATATTAATAGATCATGTATCTTTGAGCGTAATATAAACCTATAGAAGTGCGTCGCTAGGTGGAGTGCTATCTCCGCTTCTATGGACATTAGTGGTGAATAAGCTGCTAAGGAACTTGGAAGGCAAGGTCCCGAAGATAGTGGTATATGCGGACGACATTGCCATCTAATGTCTACAGACCATTAGCAGTATTATGACTACCACTCTCAATACCGTCCAGAATTGGGTATCGCAAGGGAGTCTGGAGTTGAACCGGGAAAAAACGGATCTGTTTGTGTTCATACGAAAGCACAAAATTTCTCTATGGATGTTCCCTGCGATAAATTGGACAAAACTCTCTCGCAAGGAGCGTAGCACGTACGGTCATCCACATCAAAGTGCTGTGGAAGCACAACGTGGAAGAAATAGTGATTAAAGCTAGTAATGCTTTATATGCGTGTAGGCAGATACTCGGCAAAACTTGAGGAAATTTTTCACCTCAATTTTGATAATGAATATCACTTCTTCTACACTTGCATTCCTGATTGCTAGAAAGGATGGCGGACATCACAATGTAATCATATACGAATATTATTAGCAATTTTGCATTTTTACTCTGCCTATGCCATCATTTAACTTTAATGCCACATAAAGCTCTCTAAACTGTGCTATAAATACCTGTGGTATTATCAAATTTGCCAAGCAAAACGCAATTTATGAAAATGATCAGCATTTTAGTCGGGTTTCATTCAAATAAATCCCCACAAATTCGCAATCAAATGTGAAATTCGTAAAAGGGCAAAAATCCTCATGTAGAATATCCAACCGAATCAGATTGTGCTTGCAGGCAGCAAATTTAGGCCATAGCTGCTACTAAGTAATCCGGAATTTTGCAGGTTGTAGCATTGCCGGATTTGAAGGAAATAAAGTGTGGAGGCAAGCATTTGCGCCGTTCGTGTGTGTTCGCATTTTATTTTATTGCAAATTTTTTTTCTTTATTCCAAACACACAGCAGAAATGCTGAACACTTTTTATTGTTAGTTATATTTTTCTTTCATTTTTTTGTTTGTTTTTATATTGCGCCAGTGTTGCCTACTTCTGCCGTATAAAAATGTAAATTATATTTATTTCGCAAAGCTCAACTCTTCGCCAGCACTTTGCCGGCTCGCGCCACGCTGCATCCTTCTGGCTCTTAGTCCGCACGAACTCGTTGATGCTTTGTGGTAGTTTTGGTGCATTCCTTTTTACGCTTGTTTATTCGGCAGCTTTTATTGGTTTGACAGCCGTGTGCGGCGGTGACGCTTCGGCTTTGTGCGCACACAGGCAATTTAAGAATTGCTACCTAGCAGCGCTTGGCTGGCATACCACAGCGGCACTTGATTGCGGTGTATATACTATGTATGTTTGTGCGAGAATGTCTTCAGAGCTTATTGGATAGCTGTCAGAGAGGACTGACTGAAAATATTCGACACCAGGTTGGGTTAGATGAGGCTAAGAGGTTGATGCTAGTGAAGTTGTCTGGAATCCCGTGAGCGGATAGCTGTCAGGGAGAACTGTCTTAAAAAACTCGACACAAAGTTGGGTTAGGTTAGGTTAAGCGGTCGATACTAAAGGAAATCTCACTTGGACAGCTTAAAAAGACAATCCATTGTATTGTTTTATATTCTGGATCATAAGAACCTTCCAAATAGATAAAGTGAACCTTCCAAATAGATAAAGTGTTTTGAGCCTATCACAAATTTGTTCATACGGCTAATGTCAGTTTCAGCTACGTCTTCTGGTTCGCTGTAGCCACAAGACTATCGAGATGTTTTGGTTTTGCAACGGCACGACAATGGAGAAGAAAGGACTTAATGTTTCTATCATCCTCCTCCATACAACTTTGACAACTAGCCGACAAGATTTCTACCTCATGAATGCCTATTGAACAGTGTCCAGTAATGATTATGGCAAGATGAAATTTGCCCAGGGCTAGTAGTTCAGAAGATCTTCTGCGTTCCACTCTAAGCCAAAAGGATCCCGCAGTCGCCTGGGAGTTGGTCGTCGAACAGTGCCTGTTAGGTGCTCGTGAGGCGTGCGGCGCAAGGCGCCGAAGATGATCCAACTTGGCATTCGACCATTATTGTTACAAAAGCTTTTGAATCTCTTCCAACGAAACCTTGATGCCGAGTTAGTATATAATATAAAACTCGAGGCCTTTACCCGAAAAAAGGAGGCTAAATAAAGTCTAACCAGAGAAAACGTTCTGCAAAGCCAGTTATGGTACCTCAGTGATTAGCAAATCCAAAGAAAAATCAAAAACGAAGAAGTTCTGTTGAAGCTTTTTGAGTTCGAAGTAAGAAAAAAAAAAAAACATAAAAAGAAGAAGGTATGAAAATAGTACCAAATCTAGTACAACTGACTGACCTTTGGCTAAATAGATTGGTGTCTTACAATAAGCTATGTCCAAGCTTTTTGTGGTCGAAATAAAAAAATTAAAAAAACTGGAATTGAAAAGTGATTTCCAGCATCAGCGAGTTTCGGGATTATTACAAAAAATCCAAATTTCTTAGCATTCACCACGCTACGCGGGATTTGAATGCCTCAGTTATGCTAAAGAAAAAAATTATGCACGTGTGCACATGTAAATAGTAGACACAGGCTTAAGTTGTGTCTCCTTAGAGACCTGATACGTTATACTTTTGCTCGTACATTGTTGCGGCTTAGCACACAGTGTTGCATTTATACCTGTCTGTCGCTTTGACTATCTGTTGTTGTCAGGTTGTGCAAATCGGATTGTGTTCAATGCTGCTTCACCTTCTTCGTTGGAATATTGCATTGTTGCAAGCAGCACAGAGGATAAGCAAGCGGACTGTGCACACACAAACATATATACAGATATATGTAAGTCATTTGTAGTCCTTATGCTTAGATGGCGCTTATTTGCATAAAATATATGTATGTATGAGTTCATAAGCAGAAGTAAGAGGGTGTGTATATTTAAGCTTACAACACAATCAACCGAACCACCCTTCGTATGCTGCTGTGCTGTTGTTAGGGATTTCGAGTTGCAACTCGACTAGTAGCTCGAAGCTGTCATATGTTATATAAATTAGGCTTTCTCTATACATATATTTATGTATTAAACTTCTATTATATATACTACATACTTTTATGCGCACAATAAAAACTTTTTTTTAGTCTATATGCTCTAATGTTTGCAAATTATGCTCACACGTAACTGTCCGCCCATAAATTTACTGTCAGTTCGAAAAGTATTGTAATTTATTGCTTTGATAACGCATTGAAAATTAAGCCACCCCAAGCAGTTTTAATCTACAGCAATTGACTTACTGTTCACTGTGCGTAAATCAAATCATTATGCGCACACGAGGATAGTTTGATAAGTCAATGAGATTTTGATAAATTGTTTTTTATTCAAAATAAATTTAGTCCAATGATTTTTCTTTTTATATTTACAGCATAAAATAGTCCAGAAATCTGGAAATATTTTGTTCGAATAGCTTAACACCGACTTACTTTTTCGTTATCGTTAGTCTATTCTAACTGGTGATTAAAATTTTAAACAATCTCAAGAATTTTCCACCCAAACTCATGTGAGATCTCTGCCAGAGCTTCAAATTTTTTAGAAAATCGATCGCCATAGTGTCTTCTAAAAACACTATGCAACCTGGCTTGCTTTAGTGTTGACTTACATCTCAGAAAAAGCATGGATGCATGGGAAACTAAAGAACCTTCGATGGAACTCTCGCAATGTGTTTTCATCCATTCGGATGACATGAGCTAGCCAGCGTAGCCGTTGCTTCTTAATTCGCTGATATCGCACAGCTTACCGTTCCAGCGACTGCGGTATTCGCCGTTGCCAATGCGCAAAGAACCATAAGTTTTCCGCAGAACTCTTTTCGAATTGCCGACTCATCAAATGTTGTCATCAATGTCTGAACATGCAAGATTCAATAGAAATATTATTACATACTCATTTCTCATGGTCGGACGCAAGACGCTGTTAACCTGTCATTTACCAAGGCAGGAAAAGGTCCGTATTCACTTAATAAATGGTTACCAAAGTTGTTTCTAACCTTATAAGATCGCTCATTGCTAGCATTTATAATGGACCTTAAACGGGCACACGCCAAATAGGTGGCAGGATGACAAATCATATCTTTATACCAAAAATGGGAAAAGAAAACTACTCCTTACCAAAATCTTTCAGACCGATCAGTCTAACATCCTTCCTACTAATAAGTATGGATCACTAAAAGAATGGATCTCATCAAATCACAAAACCGTTTGGAATTCAGCATGATGACACCCTGCAACATTATCTATGCGAATTTTCAGCCTTCAACTAGATGAGAAGGGACATATTCGAACACGCAGCCTTCAGTCGGATGAGAAATGAAATTGGTCGGATTTGTCGAAAAGAATCTTAAGCATTAATTTGAACATGTCATGAGATCAAGATCACTCCTGACCATATCACATGTTTTCGTCTTTCGATCTGACAATTGATCTTTAAAAGCTGATGAAGAAGACTGCTTAAAGATATTGGGAGAAATACCACAATTTACAATTACAGGAAAATATCATGAACTTCACTTATTTAAGCCGCGAAGGATTTTAGATTAGCTAGTACTCAAGCTAGGAAGAAGTTTTTGAATATTCACTTACCAATTTTTCTTATTCTAGTTATAGCATGAAAGTTATATGTAGGTAGTTATAATGGTTAATAATTCGTCCTACCTGAAAAGAAAAGGAAAAATATGTTTGAATATATTTGTAATATAAAACATACTCGTATATACCATAGAGTCAACATAGTTTAGTGGTTAGGTTAGTTAAGGTACTTAGACTTAGAACTTTAATAATTCTCTGTTCGTCCAACCACTTCTAGGCACACTTCATTAAGAGATCGGCCAGATGTTCAGATTTCCTATCTTTATTTATTCTTTCGACCTTATTAGACTTTGCTGCCTAAGCTATATTTAAAATGTGGGACATTTGGTTTCTGCTAATGAAAGGTCTTTATTAAGAAAATTCTCTTATACCTGTAACCTGTAACTAAAAATAACATTAAAAGGAAGGCATCCTAGTGTCAAAATTTACTATACTCTAAGCGCTCAGTCGGGGTACAGAGTCATCAAACGGGCTCTGCATGGATTGCGTTAACAACAATAATTAGGCTGAAGCTTCATTTATATTCTTTTCAGCTAAAATTTCTATTGTTTAGCTTCCTCTGACTTACTTTTGTTCCCTAACTTCCAGAAGGGTTATGATAGTAAGAGTCACTATGCTCGAAAAAGAAAACTACAAAAAGTAAACTCTATTTGAGAGCATATTTCACCGTGCTTGTAGCCAGTTTATTTGTATTTATGAGGACTAAATATATTAAAAATAATGCTTTTTTGTCTAAAAAATAACAAGATTCGCGTCCAAAAAGTCGCTGAGGGCGAATTTCGGCAACAACTGGAAATCCTGTCTATTCATTATTAAATGAAGTCACATTCGACAAATGTGAAAATTGAAAGGAAGCAAAGGAGAACTGAACATCCTGTCAACGGAAAAGAAAATATTAACTTTCTTCAGCAAAAGTGTGAGAAAAATTAAAAAAGTGAGAGAGAAAACGAAAAGGCAGCACAGTATCTCAAGGCATTTTGCAAAAATGGAAAACGAAAAAACTATTATTACTTCTACATACACACATACATTTAGGCATTCCTTAAAGACATTTCTTATATGTATATGTATATAAGAAGCTCACATCTGCACATATATACAGTCATGCTTGTTGCTCAGTATTTCCTGGCAATAAATTTCCATTTAAAACGGGAAATTATGAAAATTTGCTTGCCTTATCCTGATAAAAATGTTGAAATTGTGAAAATATGCTGTGTGGCGTTATTGGAATGATGAGGGTTGGTGGTTTTCAAACGCAGTTGCCAATAAATTTTTATAAGAATATTATGTGTAAATATGCCTGTATTGAGCAAATTAGCCTTATAGCTTTTGTATGCGCTTTAAGCAAACCATTTAGCGCTAAATATTTTTTATTAGTGAATATTTTTTATATATGAATATACCACGAGCTACAAAGTGCAAATTTTCAACGTCTCGCTGATGTTACCCCAAACCGTTTTCATCCTAAATGTAGGCAACACAAGGATTTTGATATAGTTTCGGGCGTTCATTTAAATTTGGATGGATATTTATGTGTGACGTTTACTTATGTTCGGATTCTTTTTCTTCTTTATTGACGTGGGCACCACTTACGCGGTTGTAGCCGTGTTTTTAACAGTGCGCCGGTCGTTTTCGCTGTTTGGCGCCAAGTGATACCAAGCGTAGCCAGGCCCTTCTCCACCTGGTCTTTCCAGCGGAGTGAAGGTCTTCCTCTGCTTCCACCGGCGGGTACAACGTCGAATACCCGCAGAGCTGGATAGTTTTCATCCATTCGAACGAAATGATCTAACCAGCGTAGTCGCTGTCTCTTAATTCGCTGAACTATGCCAATGTCATCGTATATCTCGTACAGCTCATCGTTCCATCGACTGCGGTATTCGACGTTGCCAATGCGCAAAGGACCATAAATCTTTCGTAGACTTTTCGTCTCGAAAACTCGTAACGTCGACTTATCAGATGTTATCATTGTTTATGACTCTGCGCTATATAGCAGGACGGAAATGATGAGTGACTTGCAGAGTTTGTTCTTTGGTCCTCGAGAGAGAGGATTTTATTTCTCATTTGACTACTCAGTCGGAAGTAGCACCTGTTAGCAAGAGTTATTTTGCGTTGGATAACGAAACTGACTTTGTTGCTGGTATTAATACTGGTTCCAGGAGAGACGAAATTATCTACGACTTCAAAGTTAAGACTGTCGACAGTGACGTGGGAGCCAAGCGGCGAGTGCGACGACTTTTTGTTCGATGACAGGAGATATTTTGTCTTTTCCTTGTTCGCAGCCAGACCCAATTTTTGCGCTCCTCTATCCAGTCTGGAGAAAGCTGGACTAACGGCGCGGTTGTGCAGCCAATGATATCAGACAAAGGGGCATAGAGGCAATTTTATGCTTAAAATTCCAGCTTCAGCTTAATCCCACCCATACTCTATTAGAAATCTAATTTAGCTCCCCTTAAAGCTGTTTAGGTGTCAGTGCAACCCAAAGCACTGCTAAGCCACTATTACCACTTTTTCACACACATTTTCCACCGTAGAGGCGGGAGTAATAAAACAAAATCACTATTTTGACATTTTACATGGCAAGTGGCAAAGCGAAACATAAAAAATGTCCAAAACCGTCATGACAACGAAGGTAATAACATTGGCGACATGCAACAAGAAAGCAGGGATGAAAAAAAAGTTCAACCCAAAATGAAAGCAATAAAAACTGCGACCAGACGAGGTAAATACGGCTACGAAGCGCATAGAAAATAATAAAAATAATTTGTAGTTGAGGTCAGCCAACTTTATGCAGACTTTGACGAGCGCAGGGCGCGTCCTGTTCACGCACGCACATCAGGCCCATCAGCCGTGGTGGACGGAGTAAATCACCAACTGCCACTCAACACCTGCACCTCTACACCTAATACGCTGAGCCTTATCCTCTGCGCCTTGCGGACGGCCTGCCCAATTTCAATGTGTCAGCATAAAGTCGGAAGCGCCCACAGCGTTTCGAAGCGTTCAAGTGGCGCGTGAGTGGAGTCAAATAAAGCCGTTGGCTGACGAATGTCGAGCAGTGAGCGGAGTGATCGGAGTGGTGCGCTTATTTGCTTATAGCGTTGCAGCAAGCCTTACAAGCCGATGTTGTATCGCATTATAAGCCGTGGGCTATGTTTTACAACAGGAGCTCTGTTCGAAGCACTTAATATTGCTACCTTGTGTGTATGTGTGTGCGTTCGTGCCTGTGTCTGGCAACCCGATTTCCATTTATTCGCTCTGTATAGGCATGAGCCATTATGGCTGGGGCACTTGAACGCGCCATGCGGATGGGCAAAATTAAGGGAAATTAAAGCAAAAAAAGGGTTCGTAACTAAATTTTAAGAAATTTGGTTCAATTTTCGTTTTCGTGGTATGCTTAACGGGTGATATTAGTTGTTTCTTGCTTTTAGCCTTTCGTTCGTTTGTTTGTGTTTTCTCCTTCCGTTCCTTTGTTTCTGTATTTATATTAATGTGTATGTTGTTGTTGTGACTTATGGCATCCGTGCTATTTCAATTTGGTGCCGTTAGCAACGAATTATGTGCAATATTCAAAGATTTATGACCATGCTCGACCTGCTTAATCAAATTCAAAGCAACAACCAGTAGCACAACAACAACAAGCAGCATGAGTAATGCAACGCCTAAAAACACTGGTGGCTACAAACGGAGTTATGTTGAACGAACTGCTGCAATGAAGCAAAGCACAAGGAAACGATGAAGATAGATAGAGATAAAGAGAGATAAAGAGAGAGAGAGAGAGAGAAAACGTGAAAAAATTTATTTTCTAGCGCCGTATTGGTTTGATTTTTATACACAGGCGTCACGTTTTTATAAAATATGAGATTTTTAACTATTAATCATGGAGAAATCGAATTTCGTGGTGAGTACGTGGTGAGTATGAGATGTACCAAATGTATAATATGACTCCTGAAATAATTTTTGCGGATTCATAATTTATATAAGATTTCAGAAACGTTCAAAATTAGCAAACAATTTTCGGACTTTTTATTTCTCAAATCGGATCTGGTTCGTAGATAACAACTCGAAATAATGTTAAGAAAACTGTTCTTTCTTATTCTTAAGGCCAAAAATATTTGTTAATGGAACTGAAACATCACCTCTTAGAAAATATAAACATACTTTCGTCAATAATCTCTCGTCTTCCAAACCAGATTTTACCTTATGTAGGTTACCTTCTACATTTCGGGATTTGGCTACTCTAGTGTTGCAATCTTTCAACTTACAAATTTATCGTAAAGTTTGACATATTTGATGATATGCATACTCAGAACCTTAGAACTTACGAGCAACATTTGTGTTATTCACAGTAACTTGAAATATTCATCTCGAACAAAAAATAGAATTAAATCACGAACATTTATTATTATTATTTTCTACAACTTTCGACGTCGCTTAACATAGCAAATGTGAAGCGATGAACTTAATTAAATTTTTTGTAAGGAAGCTCCATCGAGTACCAGTGTTTATTGATGGTAGGGTGAATTCAATCGAGGTCGAAGATCACTCCTCGAAAAGCTTGTACAAAACCAGTTCTCGTTCTGGAAATTATTGACGCTGTGCACAAACTGATATTGCAAGATCGTAATGTGATCTATCGTGAGATTAAGACAACTAAAGGCATTAGTTGGAACAAGCATACATCAAATATTGATTGTAGACTTGAAGAGACGGTTGTGGCGTTCAATTAGAGTGGCAAAAGTGCTTCGACAAATGTTTTAAAAGGATACAACAGTGTACAGTTATTAATGGAGAATATTTTGAAAAACAATAAAGCGAATTTCTATGATTAAAATTTGATTTTCGTCTCTAATTTCGAAGTATAAAAAGCAATATACGTAGTCAACAATGCAGAAGACTAAACAGATATCATGCGTTAGATCTTCCATTGCGATTCAATTGACTTTATCCTTATTTTTGAAAAATAGTTTTCATTGTAAGTACTTCAAAATCATTGTTTTCGTCAGCAAAATTTCTTTATTGACATTTCAACAATAAGACATATTTGTATTCTAAGTAAAATTGAATACTATACAAAAAATTTTCTTCATCGAAGTTTTGGGAACCGATTACACCAAATTAAAAATTCTTACGAAAACAGTTTTATCTCCGAAAAAAAACGAAATTTTGATCAATCTGTAATAAAAACACGACGTAAAGACCGATTATTAGCTTTGAAATTAATTTAAAATATATTTTTAACATATCGAGTGCCTCCACATGAATTTTGTACTTCATTATTGTTTGTATACTTTTTCTACGTTTTATTGTACCTTCATTGCAATTTCTTGCTTTCCCCACGATTAGTTTTACTTTGATCACTGGAATGCAACTACTTTTTACAAAATACTTTTTTTAATCAACAGCAGTACTTATACACTATTTAATAATATAGAAATGTACATTTATATATAATATAATCAACGGCATTACCTATATATACACTGTATGTATATACATTAAATTATATATAAACAACATGTTTACATGCCATAATCGCGAACCTACACACTTTAAATTGGCGTTCATAGCAAAAATTAAGGATAGTAGGATTAGCTATAAAAACAGCACTCTAATGGCAGAGGCAAACATGCCAAAGTACGAAAGTAATGAAGGGTGTATAACTAGTACTTGGATGAATAAATTATAATATTAGAAAATTATGTGACGTGTTGAAAATTGCTTTCGAAAAATACTTTAAAAATCTTAATTACAAAGCTGTTGAACTGAAAATAAATATTTTGGTACATTTCAAGCGTTAGGTGCAGTGCTGCTGATTGATTTATATACGAGAATTTTAGGAAGTCTTTACTATTCCTATTTTTCCCAGTACCATTTTTGGTCCATTATGACATCACATCTCTTCCTTACCACCATCTACAAACTTTACACTGAGGCCCTTGAATGAAAGAGCTTAGCGGCATATTCTCGAATACGATCTTACTCAGTATTTGAAGACGACATATTTGTAAAGCTGAAAGGTGTTGTCAGATATGATCCGAGGCTTCATTGAGCACAAAAATATCTACAATGATGTCTTAAAGACCTTAGTTAACTAAGGTTTACCTCGAAGTGAGTTCCGCATTGCATATTGGTGATTGGAAAAGGAAGAGTTAATGACATTAAGAAATTCTGTACCGTCACGAAACTAATTTCAATAAATTAAACTATATCCTGGAGTTAAATAGTGACTTCCAGGTAGGAATATCCTCCAGATGGCAATGGGAAGATAAGACTACCTCAGTCTATACTAACGGACCCAAAATTGAGTGCGAATAGGGGTGGGGTTATAGTTCGAGTATCTCGATATCTCGCTATTTCTCCGGCTACCAAATTCAGCTAGACTCTTCCAAGCGGAAGTAAAAGGCAAGATATGACATGTGTAGTTCTATTGAATAGCTACGGGAGAATATAGAATTCGGTCATTTACATGGGTGGCCAGGCGGCACTACTAGCCTTGTCGTCGCCAAAGATCAACTCCAGATTTATAAACAAAGGGAAGAAGGTTTTAAGCTCACTGACAGGTCAACGAGACTTGTTCATAATTTGGATTTGGATAATAAGGATATATTACATAGGTCCAGGAAAAGTACAAGATGGAACAGGAATTATGCTACAAAACAAACTGTAATAACTGTTTTTCTGTGTGAGGAATCGAGTTATTTTTTTTTATTTCGCTGGTTATTATTTTAGTCTTTTAGAAATGAATGCTTGAGATACCGAAGGTTTGGACAGTGCAGCGGTACCATGCATTACAGCCCGTCATTTCCGTCAAACTGGAATTCAGACGGGATTTTGGCGGCACTCCCAAGAGTAGATGATTATTATGAGGTTGTTCAACATGTTTGCTGAATCCGGAAGTATCGCAAGAAGAACGTAACATCGAGATCTGCATGTGCGTGTTCAAGAAACAATCGCGGCTGCTGAATTGTCAATTCAAGCGGATCCAAGATTTCGACTCGCAACTTATCGGCGCAACTTGAATTAGCAGATGGTTATTACAACGGATAATTAATGATAACTTAAACCTACAAATACAAAGTTCAAATAGTACGCCGGTTAAATTTCATAACTTGACAAATTGCCTGTTTGCATCTGAAGATACCCGTTTTACTGAAAACGTAAATGGAAACAAGCAAAGTTGCCGTATATGGAATGATCCAATCCAGAAATAATCCACAAAACGGAACTTCAGCCAGAACGAGTCACTGTGTCGTGCGCAGTTTCATCATTGTGCATTGTCGGGCCATACATACTCCTTTGGATGGAGTCATGTATAGAAGTTCACGCAAGTGAGGAAAGTTCTCTGATCGCCATTCACTTGGGAGTGGCCAGAAACGATTCTTTTACATATGACTCAAGCAGCTCACGACTTCCGGTCTCTGACCAAGTATCCTCTGGGTAGCCTAAGAACATCCGTTTGAAGGCGAGCTAAAGTGAGAAGGCGAAATACCCCCTACTTAGGGTTGTGCGCTGGGTTTGGGACCCGCCACGTAAAAAAACGCACCAATGAAAACAACCAAACAGCCTCGGATGAGAGACCCCCCTTTTGATGACGACCATGGCAAGCGAAATAAGGACTACAAATTGAGGGCATGCACCTGGAATGTCCGGTCCCTTAATTGGGAAGGTGCCGCTGCCCAGCTGGTTAATGTCCTCGTGAAAATAAAGGCTGACAGCACCGCCGTCCAAGAAATGCGATGGACGGGACAAGGACAGAGACGAGTAGGTCCTTGTGACATCTACTACAGTGGCCATATAAAGGAGCGCAAGTTTGGTGTTGGATTCGTGGTGGCAGAGAGACTCCGTCGCCGAGTACTATCATTCACTCCGGAGAATGAACGTCTAGCCACAATCCGCATCAAAGCGAGGTTCTTCAACATATCGCTGATTTGCGCCCACGCCCCGACGGAAGAGAAGGACGATGTGACCAAAGATGCTTTTTATGAGTGCTTGGAGCGCACTTATGAGAGATGCCCCCGCCACGATGTCAAAATCGTGCTTGGCGACTTCAACGCCAGGGTGGGCAAAGAAGGTATCTTTGGCTTTACGGTTGGTAAATTCAGCCTCCACGAGGAAACATCCCCAAATGGGTTGAGGCTGATCGACTTCGCCGGGGCCCGAAATATGGTTATCTGTAGTACTAGATTCCAGCATAAGAAGATACACCATCCAGCATAAGAAGATACATACCGGATCGAAAAACCACCAACCAGATCGATCATGTTGTGATAGACGGAAGACACGTCTCCAGTGTTCTAGATGTGCATACGCTCCGAGGTCCTAACATCGACTCGGATCACTATATTGTTGCAGCCAAAATTCGCACCCGCCTCTGTGCAGCAAAAAACTCACGCCAACAAACACAAGGAAGGTTCGACGTCGAGAAGCTGCAATCACAACAGACAGCTCAACGATTTTCTACTCGGCTTGCACTCCTGCTCTCTCAGAGCACTCGTCAACAACTCGGTATAAGGGAACTGTGGGACGGCATCTCAAACTCCTTACGTACAGCTGCAACCGAAACCATTGGTTTTCGGAAAGTGCAAAAGAACAGCTGGTACGACGAGGAGTGCCGTGTCGCAGCGGAGAGAAAACAGGCTGCCTACCTCGCAACGTTACGATCGACCACAACACGTGCGGGATGGGATAGATACCGAGAGTTGAAGACAGAAGCAAGACGCATTTGTAGACAGAAAAAGAAAGAGGCCGAAATGCGTGAGTACGAAGAGCTTGATAAGTTGGCCAACAGGGGTAATGCTCGAAAATTCTACGAAAAGATGCGGCGGCTTACAGAAGGTTTCAAGACCGGAGCATACTCTTGTAGAACCCCCAAAGGTGATCTAATCACCGATGCCCAAAGCATACTTAAATTATGGAGGGAACACTTCTCCAGCCTGCTGAATGGCAGTGAACGTACAACGCCAGGAGAAGGCGAACCCGATTCCCCAATCGATGATGATGGAGCAGACGTTCCATTGCCCGACCATGAAGAGGTTCGAATAGCAATTGCCCGCCTGAAGAACAACAAAGCGGCAGGGGCCGACGGATTGCCAGCCGAGCTATTCAAACACGGCGGCGAAGAACTGGTAAGGTGCATGCATCAGCTTCTTTGTAAAATATGGTCGGACGAAAGCATGCCCAACGATTGGAATTTAAGTGTGCTATGCCCAATCCATAAAAAAGGAGATTCCACAATCTCCGCCAACTACCGTGGGATTAGCCTCCTCAACATCGCATATAAGGTTCTGTTGAGCGTATTGTGTGAAAGATTAAAGCCCACCGTCAACAAACTGATTGGACCTTATCAGTGTGGCTTCAGACCTGGTAAATCAACAACCGACCAGATATTCACCATGCGCCAAATCTTGGAAAAGACCCGTGAAAGGAGAATCGACACACACCACCTCTTCGTTGATTTCAAAGCTGCTTTCGACAGCACGAAAAGGAGCTGCCTCTATACCGCGATGTCTGAATTTGGTATCCCCGCAAAACTAATACGGCTGTGTAAACTGACGCTGAGCAACACTCAAAGCTCCGTCAGGATCGGGAAGGACCTCTCCGAGCCGTTCGATACCAAACGAGGTTTCAGACAAGGCGACTCCCTATCGTGCGACTTTTTCAACCAGCTTCTGGAGAAAATAGTTCGAGCTACAGAACTCAACAGAGAAGGTACTATCTTCTATAAGAGTGTACAACTGCTGGCGTATGCCGATGATATTGATATCATCGGCCTCAACACCCGCGCCGTTAGTTCTGCTTTCTCCAGACTGGATAAGGAAGCAAAAGAAATGGGTCTGGCAGTGAACGAGGGCAAGACGAAATATCTCCTGTCATCAAACAAACAACAATGTCAGCCTGGAAATCCAACGCAGGATTACTCTTGCCAACAGGTGCTACTTTGGACTGAGTAGGCAATTGAAAAGTAAAGTCCTCTCTCGACGAACAAAAGCCAAACTCTATGAGTCGCTCATAATTCCCGTCTTGCTATACGGTGCAGAGGCTTGGACGATGACAACAACCGATGAGTCGACCTTAAGAGTTTTCGAGAGAAAAGTTCTGCGAAAGATTTATGGTCCTTTGCGCGTTGGCCACGGCGAATATCGCATTCGATGGAACGATGAGCTGTACGAGATATACGACGACATTGAGATAGTTCTGCGAATTAAAAGACAGCGGCTACGCTGGCTAGGTCATGTTGTCCGGATGGATGAAAACACTCCAGCTCTGAAAGTATTCGACGCAGTACCCGCCGCGGGAAGCAGAGGAAGAGGAAGACCTCCACTCCGTTGGAAGGACCAAGTGGAGAAGGACCTGGCCAGTAAAGAAGAAGAAGAAGAAGACATACTCCTTTGAAGAAAACGGTGTAACAGTAATTGTCAATGGACACCTTTATTTAAAGATGTCGGATGGGTCTTTTTACCCAGAACTGCGCCGAAGAAGTATGGCTTTCAGTAGCAATTAGTTCCAAGATGGAGCAACTGCATCCGTAGTTAGACCGGTTATTGCGGAGCTCCAACGAAATTTTGAAAACAAAGTAATATCAAGAAACTCCACCTTCCGCTGGCCTCTAAAATCACCTGACCTGACTGCAAAATACTTTTTGAACCGACTGGTTTTTGGACCGACTTATATCAGAATTCAACTACGTGACGGCTCTCTATCTGGCAACACTGAGTACCAAAACTGGTATACACTTGTCTTACTTAAAGTACAACCACCTGTTGTAAAACTTTTTTGGGATTCTCCGACTTGAGTTGAACTTTACTGTAACGCTTATAGACTTTTTAACGAAGGAGTTCAAACAGCAGTGATAGAAATTTGTGCGCTTTAATAAGCGTTAAACCATTCCAGCTAGTCTTCCTGTAGTCATACGTTATTAAGCAGTCTTGGACCACAACTTTGCGCTTCACTAGTTAGCGGTAAGTTACAGCTACTAGAACCACACAAGTAAATTTTGGGCGTATTAACACACCCAACTTCTATGAAATGTATTTGTGTAAACATATTTCCTTTGAATAATTAAGCCAAACACAGGCAGTCACAGAGCTTTCTGCCTCAACTAGTTTGCCGAAGTTACACGGAATCATACACAAAGACTACAAAATTATTTGTAAACAACTAATCCCTAACAAATTGCACGTTTTATTACATAATTTTGTATCTAGTAAAGTTTAACAGTTACCTTGGAGCAACTAAAGAATTTCCACATAAATTGCAAATGTACATATGTATGTGTGCACGGAGAAGTTGAGGTAAATAACACCAATAGAATGAAATTGTAGTTTGGTGTTTAGTGCCAGAGGAGCTAAGTGAAATAGTTTGCTAACGAAAAGTGTAGGCGAAAGAGCATTTTTGAAGCTCGACAAAACTTGTGGTGGTTATTAAAATTAATGGTCTCTTCTAAATTAAAATGTCAAAGCAAAGTTGTATACTCTGCAGAACTTCAAAACTACATATCTATTCACAAATGTATACATTGCCAGCTGGATAAGCTTGTTTTGAGGCCTGCGGCGGCAGTTGGCAGTTGGCAGGTGGCAGGTCTGTTGTGGGACGTTCTCCGTTCTCGACACACACAGCACAGCTGCGTGGAAAGCGATTTTCTAAAATTAATGAAAGCGGTAGGGCCGCTGCAGTTGATGGCCACTTCAAAACAAACTTTCACCTTAGCAATGACAAGTGCCGAAGTTAGTTCGGTTAGTTTGCGTGCGTCAAAAGTAAGTAAAACAAACGAAAAGTTATTAAATAAATACCGCAACTGTTTAAAAATGACACAGCTGCAAGCAGTTAACGGTTGTAACGGGTGATTCAAGTGGAGGTACTTTTTCAATAGCTTCTTTTGATAGATCCTACTATTTGCAACACCATATTCCATCTCGAGACCCGGCATTGGATAATTTTCGACCGAATAGACCGCGTCCAGCACGTAGTGAAGCAAATATAGCATTCGTATCTGAGAGTGTTGACGAAGACCGTGTAGAGTTGATTCGGCGCCGTTCGCAGCAACTCGGACTGACGTATGGAACGATTTTGAACGAATATAGCAGCTGTAGCCGAGAGTGTACACGAAGTTCGAGGAGTCCAGAGCAGCAACGTATGGAACGTCTTGGCGCATTTTACATCGAGATTTTAAATTGAAAGCGTAAAAAATACAGCTTGTGCAAGCACGGAAGCCGCTCGATCTTCTCAAGAGACATCGCTCCACTCTATAAGCTCTTGAAAAGTTCCAACAAGATCCGACGCTTTCGAGCCAAATTTTGTTCAGTGATGAAGCCGATTTCTGACTCAATGAGTGTATAAAGTAGCAAAATTGCCGCATTTGGGACGAAACGTAACATGAAGGGATTCACGAGCTGTCATTTCATCCAGAAAAAACAACGGTTTTGTGTGGTTTGAGGGTCGGTGGAATCATCGGTCCATATTTCTTCAAAAATGATGACGATGAGAGCATAACAGTCAATGGCGACCGTTTTCGCGCTATGATAACTATTTGATTCTTAAAATTGAAGCTCGCGATCTCGACGACATTTGGTTTCAACAAGACCGCGAAACTTCCCACACATCGCTTCAACCAATGGATTTATTGAGAGAACACTTCGTTGAGCAGATAATTTCATGTTTGGGCCGGTCGATTGGCTGCAAAGCTCGTGTGATATTACACCTTTGGACTTTTTCCTATGGGGATATATAAGATATAAAGTCTACGCGGACAATCCCGCTTCGATTCGGACCTGGGGGCAAAATATTACGCGTGTCATTCGCCAGTTACCAGTCGAAATGCTCGAACGAGTCATCGAAAATTGGACTCTATAGATGAACCATCTGAGACGTAGCCGCGGCCAAAATATAGAAGAGTAAACCCCAAAAAATGAATGCCGAAGAATGTTCTTTCGAATGATAATAAACTTTAGCCATTACATTTTGAATTTCTGTGCTCTTTCTTTAAAAAAAAGTAGGGCGCCTCAAAATGGATCACCCTTTGAAGGTGTGACTAGTGCCCGATAGACAACATTAATGAGCTGCGTACGACCATGCGGTAATTGGTTGCGCTTAATGGTTGCCAACGTTAATTACCACGAGTTATTTAGCCATATGTATGTATGTATTGGTGTAATAAGATCACATAAATTAATATACATATATATACATAAATTATACATATAAATATATATATATAGTCATTTCATTTGCGGTCATTAAATCGCTGACTGCGCCATGTGGGCAATCAATATCCTTCATCCGAAACCGTTTGCTGCGTCGCAACTGCACTATCCAATCGCTAGACAAGCTAACAATCTATCATTACTTGTTATTGTTGCGCGCTGTACTATATACAGACATATGGTTATACTCGTATGTATTGTTATCGTTGACAGTTGAGCTTCATTAAAGTTGAATTTCTATTAAAACGCTTCGAAACCTCAAAGGACTAATTTGATGAAACATCGAGGCGGCGATCGTATGCGCGTGTGAGCTATGAATTATGCATTGAATGGATAAAGGCATACAGACATACAAAGCCATTATAAATAGTTAAAGAAATAGAATATGGCGTCGGGTTCTCATATTTCAAGTGCCGAGTGTGTTAACTGAAAATTACTTGACGGTTGGGTCTATATACAAAACCCGCGCTTTAGGGTACCAAATTCCGTATTTTTCTAACAATGATAACTTTTGGTAAGAGTTTTTGACTTGTAAAATATTCAATAATAATTTTTCAGTTATCCGGTGGCAAGGAAAATGGTAAATTTTTCCTCAGACTGAAAGCTGAGCTAAGCTTTAAGCAAAGTAATACATTTCTTAGATTAGAGAGGGGAAAATAGAGACCCTTACAGTGATCACAAAAGCGAGAGCTAAGGCGGGAAAGAAATGATAATGAAAGCTATCATCCAGAATCACTGCATCTCGCTCCATCTAGGTACAAATACTTACTTATTACCCCATTTCTATCTTCACTTTGTCATTCAATAAGCCCAGGTCCCTTAAGGAGTTAAATGGGTTTACGGGTTTCAAAAAATCGTTTTTTATTGTCTTATTAACTTCTACAACACCTCTAGAATATTGTCCAAAATTTTCAAGTTGATCCGATAATAGTTTCGTATGTACAGCCTTGAAAACTTGTGCGCTGGAGTTTAGCTAGGCATAGTGCGCCGTCTTTAAAAGCGTTTATCTCGAAACTGTGTGTTTTTAAGTCAGTTGGCAACATTCTCGAGAACTACTCAACCGATCTTCATGAAATTTTACACAATTCTTTGAGATCTAACTTTTAAAGACCTGGACGTAGGAACAACTATTTGTTAAATTTTCACTGGATTTTTCATTTTTTTGTAAAAATGTCTGCCAAAAATCTTATTTTCAGTTTTTTTCCATCGTCCAAGTTCTAAGCTAAGGTCATTTTCATTTTAGATGATCCTGTAAGGAATTATCCTGCCAACGCGGGCACATCTTTTTCCCGAGAGATTTTCAGAATTTTTTTGTTAAAAGCAAAGCTTTGACTACTTCTTCGGTAAATACCAGTATTCGGCTATATTAATATCTTTTTTTTTTGTTTTTGACTAGAGATAATTTAAACAAGGGTATCCAAATTGTTTAATTTTATTAAATTCTGTGATCGAAAATTATTCTTATATATTTATAAAATAATTTGGTTGATAAGTAATACTAAATAAAGAAATTTCCTCTTAAAAACTGGTAAAAATCGCGATTTTTTTTACTTTATCTGATCTAAAAAAATATGTAAAAAACTGTAGATAATGAGTATTCTATGACTGCTTCCACTGCAGTCTTTGCCCTACTTGTATACCAATAACCTTAGTTCAGCACTCTTCATTTCGGTTATCTATTTCCGAAGCTGTATAGTCTAAAAAAGAGTGTAACTACTTTTTAAAACCATTTCTAAAGTGGTCCAAACTCAAAAGGCAGCAGGCAGCCTACGCTTCAACAAATTTTGGTCTAAGCGCGTAAGTAATGTTACAAAACTTTTCTTATATACATAGATCTGTTCCTGGTTTCACTATCTCTTTTGTGGTATTGCCTAGAATAATCGCTACCCGTCTGAAGAACAACAAAGCGGGTGTCGATGGCTTGCCGGCTGAGCTATTTAAATGTGAGGGCGAAGAACTGATAAGGTGCTTGCATCAACTTCTTTGAAGAATATGGTCGGACGAAAGCATGCCAGACGATTGAAATTTAAGTGCGCTTTGCCCAACCAACAAAAACGGAGATTCCACAATCTGCGTCAACTACCGTGGGATAAGTCTCTTCAACACCGCATATACCTGATTGGACCTTATCAGTGTGACTGTAGGCCTGAAAAATCAACAACTCACCAGATATGCACCATTCGCCAAATCTTGGAAAATACCCGTGAAAAGAGAATCGACACAAACCACCTCTTCGTTGTTTTCAAAGCTGCTTTTGACCCTATATCTGAATTTGGTATCCCCGCAAAACTAATAGGGCTGTGCAAACCGACGTTGAACAATACCAAAAGCTCCGTTAGGATCGGGAAGGACCTCTCTGAGCCGTTCGATACCAAACGAGGTTTCAGACAAGGCAACTTCCTATCGTGCGACTTCTTCAATATACTACTGGAGAAAATAATTCGAGCTGCAGAGCTGAATAGAGAATGTTCTATAAGAATGTACTGCTGGCGTAAGCCGATAATATTGATATCATTGGATAAGGAAGCGAGGCAAATGGGTCTGTTAGCGAAGGAGGGCAGGACGAAATATCACTTTACCAGAAGCATATTCATTCCATGTAATTTTTATGATAAGAGATCAATAGCGAGTAGATAAATGGCGAATCGAAAGAAAATGGCATACAATATCCTCAGGTACTATCATCCAATTACAACGGAAAAAAATGTTTATTCATACTCAAATTAAGATTCTAGACATTGAAAAAGCACTGCCGTTTTTATATTTTAACCACATCGACTCAAGAGGTCTCCCAATCCATAAAATCGAATTTGCCAAAACAAATTGTGTAAACCAATTTCGGCATTGGCCTTTGGTCGACACATCTAATCCGTACACATCACATAATTTTTGCGCCTTGTTTAAATTACATTAAGTATAATACATAGTAAAAAGGTAAAATACATTGTGACAAAAAAGTACCCGGGAAATATTTTGACGCCTTCGGGATGCCACCGATTTTTACAGTCTTCGAAACACTTTTCTTAAGCAATTTCTGAGATGGCCTTCAGCTCCTTGCGCTAACACGGTTTTATCTCTTCGATCGATTGAAAATGGGTTTCATGATTGTGGACTTGTTTGCATATCAAACTCATAAAAACATGTATCATCGGCAGTTACAACACTCTCCTTGAATGTGGAATCGGAATTTACGCCGTGAATTTGTCCAAAGAAACCTGTTTGCGGTACACTTTCTGAAAAAAATGCGGTTTATCGGGACGAATCGAGCAAAAAGGTGTTTTACACCCAAAATACTTAATTACAATTTCTGCGTGCTTTTTTGAAACAATGCATGCCAAAAATGCTAATTTTGATCCTCCATTTTCGATAGGACACCAATTTTTGAAAATAATTTTTCCAAAAAAAATTTTCGAAAAAAAATTTTCCAAAAAATTTTTGAAAATAATTTTTCAAAAATAAAAAATTTTAGATAATTTTTAAGAAAAATTTTTACAAACAAGCCGTACGACTTATATAACGGTAAAGCGATTCAGTTGGAAGCTGGCTGCAAAAAAATTCAATAAAATCAAATTGTCATCCAAGAAACCCCTTAGTAAAAGACCCAATATCTTCACATGAAATAAATTTATTTCTAGTCAAACTAAATTAAGGTTAAACTGGCTAAAATGCGTTTGGGTTAAGGTAACTGAAAATAAGCTTGGCTTTTAAAAATAAAATATTCCTTCGCAACCAAACTTAAAAGTGGCTAACAAATACCCAACATTCGGTGGACATTTTGTTTAACAACCACTAACTGGTTCATTAGTGTGAGTACACAAATAACTAACCAATTTACGCACATGGCAACAATTCTCATACATAAAAATGTATACGCATGCGAGTATTTTCGTATGAACGCAATTTCTTTTAACCATGAAGCACACAATAGCAAAATAGAAACCCGTCATTTGCCTGACAGGAGGAGGTGAAGGTGGAGGCGACAACATACAAGCGTATTAAGGTCAATACATTATGTACACCGATGGATTTGTTGAAGCCAACATGATTGTGTTGACTCCTTGGTGACAAAGGTAAATAGCAACAACACAAACAAAACAATGCAGCCAAAATACTCAATAAAGCAAGAGAACATTTGATATAAAGTTGATGGAAATCATTGAGTTCATCTGCAGACAAAGCTGCTGATTGTGAAAAATGTGCTGGCACATTCCTCCTTTGAAAGTTGGTAAGTATACATACATATGTATGGTATAGTTAGTTTGTTTGTTTTCTATGTGTTCTTACGCTTTTAACCTGAATTCTTTTTTTAACTAGCGTTAATCATTAGGGAGTGGATGCCTATTACACATGGTCGGGAGAGTGAATAATATGTAACGGATGGGCCATATAAAATTTTAAATTTAAAAAGTCAATAAAGAAAACGGCTTGATATTTTTCAAAGGTCTAATATTTATTTAAAAGGTTGTTTTATGAAATTTATATGTGGAAAACAATTTCGGACAAATTACCACCACGGCTGAGTTTACAGTAGCTTATCCGATCCACCCAATTTTGGAGTACTTTCTCGATGGTTTCAGGCCTTATGGCAGCTACAGCAGCTTAAATCTCGTACTCTAGATCTTGAATTGTTTCTGGGTGGTTGGCGTTACATTTTTCTTTAACAGCTCCCCACAGAAAATAGTCCAACGGAGTTAAATCGCAGCTTCTGGGAGTCCAATTCACATCACTTCTTCTGCTGATTATGCGATTTTCGAAGCTAGGACGTAAAAGATTGAGTGTAGCGTTTGCTGTATGGCACGTAGCGCCGTCCTGCTGGAACTAAATGTTGTACAAGTCTTCCTCTTCAATTTGCTTGAAGAAAAATTCGGTTAACATTGCGCGATATCGCTCACCATTGATAGTTACGGCGGTTCCTTCTTCATTATCGAAGAAAAATGGGTCGATGATTCCACCAGACCAAAATCCGCAAAATATAGTGATTCGTGCTGGGTGTATTGGCTTCTTGACGACTATGTGCGGGGTTTCTGTGCCCCAAATGCGACAATTCTGCTTGTTAACGTAACCATCGAGGTGGAAATGAGCCTCGTCCGAAAAGATGATTTTTCGGTAAAATTTACCATCACTTGACTCACCACATTGGAAAAAAGTTTTCAATATTTCCCAGTTTTCTTCTAGTGAATAGCGACCCATTTTGTAAATCTTAGACTTTTTACTGAATATCTCTCACCTTCCGAATGGTATTTGACATTTCCAATATCGAAATATAGATAATTCAAATTTAAAACGTTAGATGACCCACCCGTTATTTACTTACTTTATTTAGTAGTTACAAGTGTATGTGTATAGTACCTTCTAGAAATATCTTAACAAATTAAAGCACTACATTTCCAATTTCAAAGCCTCGACGACGATTGACCATAATTTAGGTTTTCTTCTTTATTAGCGCAGACTCCGCTCACGGGGTTATAGCCGAGTTCACAAGAGCGCGACAGCCGTTCTTTCTTCTCGCGAGATTGCAAGTGTATCCAGGTTCTTATCCACCTGATCTCTCCAACGGAGTTGAGGTCTTCCTCTTACTCTGCTTTTCCCGGCGGGAGTGTTTTAATCCATTCGTATGCCATGACCAAGTTATCTCTTAATTCGCTGAACTATGTTAATGTATTCGTATATCTCATACAGCTCATCGTTCCATCGAATGCGGTATTCGCCGTTGCCAAAGGATCATAAGTATTCCGCAGAACCTTTCTCTTGAAAACACGTAACGCCGACTCATCAACTGTTGTGATCATCCGTGCCTCTGCACCGTATAGCAAGACGGGAATGATTAGTGACTTGTTTGATCTTTGTTCGTCGAGAGAGGACTTTACTTCTCAATTGCCTACAAGAGTACGCTCCGGCCTTGAAACCTTCTGTTAGTCGCAGCATCTTTTCGTAGAACTTTTGAGCATTACCACTGTCGGCCAGCTTGAGTCTTCGTACTCACGCACTTCGGCATCTCCTTTTTTGTCTGCAAATGCGTCTCGCTTCCCTCTTCAACTCTCGGTATCTATCCCATTCCGCACGGTATAGCCTTGTTTTCGATGTTTACAGATCGGATGCAGTTAAATGCTTCTTTTTCTACCTTTTAACAATAATTTTGGCCTTGACCCTCAGTTTCGAATTTCATTAAGTGATATGGGAGCAAGACTTTTAAATTGTCTGATATTTTCTTCTCTGCCTGACATTTTCTTTCATTACAATTGTTGGTCTGTGGTTCTAATCAATGCGTTGTGGTATCAACCTGTATTTAGGCATGAGTAATTGCTGCTAAAAGCTTTTAATGTGACCTCTCCAGCTAAGGTTTGAAACTTTTAACTTATCTGGCAAAGAAAAACTAAAATTAAAACTTTTAGTTCATAAAAGCAAATGGTCAGTTGGCGAGGGCGTGGAGCATTTTAGAAAAATTTTAGGTATGATTAGCGTCGATATTTCTTTAATAACTTTGCATCTTTCTGGCGCCTTTTAAGCTTTTACTGCTCAATCTACTCTTATTACAAATAATGTACAAAAAAATTTCTTCTTTGTTCCTCATCTCATTTTTATTTCATATTCTTATTTCTTTCTTTTGTTTTGTTTTAATTTTGGCTTGCTTTATTTGTCCGTACTGTTTCATTCTCGTGGTTTCTATTTAAGTATTTGTACTTTTGTGGTTTTCCATTGACTTTTTGTTTGCATTTACTCTTGCCACATGTGTAACGTATACAAGTATATATATAGCATTCCAACTAGTAACTCATTGCTATGTATTCCTGCATTATCCTGATTTCTCAGCTTACCAATTGCCACTCGTACTATTTACCATGTGCTTAGTTCTAGTCACACATTTAATCCCAGGAAGTTAACTTTGCTCGGAATTTGTGCGCAAACTGTGTGCTTACTCAAAAACTCCCACTTGGCTGTGGACATTCATAAGACTTAAGTACCGTTAACTAAGAGTTCACCACATTTTTCACTTAATACATGATTATTCGAGTATACATATGGAGCACAAGTTGTTTGTGACCCTTAAATATTATCTTGTATTCGTATTGAGAACAACGACAAATGTAGCTAGGACTTGCTCCTTATACCTGGTTGCTAGTTCGAAATTCGATACCTGTATGGGCACTGCGAAATAGTCGAGTATGTTCCTATCATGAGAAAGTACATATATCCAATTAGCAATCCATTGGTCCTCAGATTTTGTGTCCTTAGATCTACAGCATTCTTTCCTAGCAGTCTTTTCTCATAGTCTGGTCAGCAACATCGTTTGCTCTTCGTACTACTATGGGTAAAATATAGTAAGTATACTATGTTCTTAATTTTAAAATTCTTAATTTATTCTTCAAAATCTACGTCGTTCCCTCAAAGTAATCCGCCTTGACTCCAGTACACTTGCTTCAATGTTTTGTCCAATTCTCGAAACGGTTGTTAAAGCCAATTTTCGCCTTCACTGGGTTTACTGACGTTTAATGTCTTCAATTGACACAAAACCGATTTCCCAGAGCGGTCGTTTGAGTTTGCAGAATAGCCAGAAGTTACACGGAGTTCAATCTGACGAATTAGGTGCTTGCGGCACGATATTGATTGAAAATTTGACGAAGAACTCACGAAGTATTAATGCAGTATGCGTCGGTGCATTATCGTGGTGCACAAACCAAGAGTTGTCGGCCCATAATTCCGGCCTCTTTATACGCATACACTTAAATAGTATTCTTTGTAGACAGTTTGGCCGATCGGAATGAATTCGTAGTGCAACACACCTCGATAATCGAAGAAAAGTGTCAACATAACCTTGATTTTTACTTGACGTGGTTTTTTCGTCTTCGGCTCACATTTGCCATGATATTCGGCCGATTGATCGTCTGTTTCCGGGTCGTAAGCATAGATCTAAGATTCATTACTAGTAATAATCATGAAATCCTAGTAGGTGAAAAGCATTGTTTCACAGACGTTAACGGGACGCGGCTTTCTCTTTTCTTAGGCCCAAATGATCTTTTAAACTGGTTTTGACTGATCTTTCCGATATTTCAACGATGCCAGTAAGACTGTCGTCGATTCTCGAGTACCAATTTCTTTATTTTATTGACGTGTTGATCATCAGTTGATGTTAATGACCGCCCTGGACGTGTTTCGTCATCAACGCGTTCTCGACCCTCTTTGACTAATTTGTATCAATCAAAAAAACTTGTTCGTGTCTAACAATTATCAACGAAGGTTTTTTCCAACATTCTGAACGTTTCGACACCAGATATTTGATTCCGCAAAGAAAATTTAATGGAACTTCTTTGTTAAATGATTTCGCTCATCGTAAAAATCGCCGAAAGCACTTGATGTCCTTCAGAAAGACAAGCGTGTACTAAACACCAAAGATTATTTTGATGTGATATTTGGCACAGACTATAGTCTTCACCACATATGCAGGTAGTCATTTGAGTACATAGGCATTCAAACTTGATTGTGAACTCCCAACGGGAAGCCCTTCCATCATATTGGCTATTGGTTTGATATCCCTGCAGGGTCGAGTCACTCACACTCTTAATAGTAGTAAACGAGTATATGCAAATTTATTCATGAGAGTTTAGTTTCATATAGACGCACTAACGCCATATGCGTAAACTATGCCTACATAGTTACTGTTATTCCTATACCTGTAAATATGTTTTTCTTTGCATGTTTTCACTGAAAATTGTAATTGCCTCCTGTCTTCGGTTGTCAAGTAATCAAATAAATTGTTTTGTTCGATTTTCTTCCTTAATTCTACAAGCTTAGTGTGTTTAGTCAATCGTAGCAACTAGTTGTTGCAGGTATTTACTGGAGGTACACAAATTTAAATGTATAAATTGACTTAAAGTGTTCACCTCGAATGTTTTCGAGCAATTAGGAAAAGCAAGGAACAACTAAAAACAAGAAATCGAAATTATATGTTAATACCAAATACAAAATACTAGTATTTACAGGAACTTGTTTTTTATAGGTTAATTTTTTATGTTGTGATGGTTCGGTAGTAGTGGCACCGAATTTAATTACCAGATTTCCTGACCTCCTTTGCAAAAGCGACATTGACCCGTGGATAGTACCCTAAACAGTGCAGATGACACCGCAGCCTGCAGTGACCTGTATAAAATCCTACAAGCTGCCTTCATTAGTTTCTTGACCCGTTTTTTATCATACTCTCCCAGAAACATCCATGCCTGTCGAAGCCCAGGTACTTATTGCCAGTGGCATGTTCTACTCTCGTAACGTGTGGAAACCCACGGCGAAGAACGGTTTGGTTTGTTGTTGTAAAGGTTAACTATTCCCTGTTAGGATGGGAAGGCTTAGATAAGTTGTCAGTCAACGGTAGGCCAGGAAACGTCTTGTTTCGACGGGATCGGGCCATAGGGAGAGGGATGTCAGATATATATGGTTAGCAGGGCATGAAAAGATGTGGTTGGTGGTGTCATGCGGGGGACTCGTTGCACGCTGGGCATATATTTCGATAGAATACTTCAACTGACATCCCGTTGTAGTCCAGAATACAGTGTTCTGACATGTCGTTTGCGTTGCAGTGCATCCAGGCGACCAGATTGGCGCGTCGTTCTTAAGGACCGCCCTGTTGACTGTCTTGTGTGTTGGTTGTGGTCGTATTGGACTGGTTGTCGCGCTTTCTACCGTCAGGTGAACTGCTAACTCATTTTCATTGATTCCTCGGTACTCAGGGATTCAAGCTAGTATGCTAATCTTTACAGTGGTATTTCTAATAAGCATTTTTATGCACTCCAGTACCATAATTGATTTAATTTTAACGAACGAGATTGCCTGAAGTGACCCTTGACTGCCTCTGAGAACGACTATTCGTTCCCCATAACAGTTCTTATCTAGAATGATCTCAGCGCACATGCTATTGGCGTAGAAAAATGTTGGAAACTTGCCCGTGAGCACTAGTAGTTTGGTACTTCGTCCCACTATACCACCCTCAATTTCATCTACGAACTACGAAGGTACTCCTCAAGTGAGGAGTTCTCCCTTTCACCTTTGCTGAGCGGCGAGGGTTTGAAGGAAGAATTGCTGACGGTAGACTCCGTTTCCGAACGGCCCGTTTTTGTGCGCTTATTATCCTGTTCTTGTCATATCCTGATGCTAGCAGCGTTAAAATGGATATTTTTGCGAAGTGAGATCAAGAAACATCTCAAGTGCAGCGGCACAACGTGCACGTGCTTTTTCTATCTCAGTTTTCAATCTAGTACCAAGCCATCAGACTCAGAGAAAAAGGGTTCCTAAAATAACACGGGTCTGCATACTCGGAAACCCTCACTCAGTTTGACTTCATACCGGATCACTTGGATCATGGAATCGCTAAACCGAGCTCTGGCGACTCCTTCTCAACCCACACACCGGCGAGGGAGTTGTGGGTGAGAAGTAGCCGTTAAAAGAGAGGGCCAGTGAGCTTCTTCACGGATGGGTCAAAGCTTAGAGGGAAGGTTGGTGGAGAGGAGCTCTCTATCAACTTCAGTTTCAGACTTCCGAGGTTGCAGTAGATTTACAGCTCGGGAGGGCAGCCTCCTCCAGAGAAATGACCATCCACTTTGATAGCAAAGCATCGATACCAGCCTTGAACTCATTAACAGTGTGTTCAGGGTTGTCAAAGAGTGCCTAACCTCACACTCAATAGCATCGAGTGTCTTTGTGATAGCACTTATATGGGTCCCAGGCCACAGCAGAATCGCAGGAAACTGTAAAACTGATGAGCTAGCTCGGTACTCCCGTATCCGCTTGTGTACTTCCACTACAGAAAGCGGAAGCTTGGTCAGCGCTGGGCCACCATTGGCAACTTGAAGCGCTGCCGTAAAAGCCTTGTGACCCAAGATCGATCGCAAGAGACCTACTGATCTCTTGCCCTCAGTAAGGCTAGCTTATTGCCCTATTGGGGTCCACGCAGTAAGGCTAGGAAACCTACCAGGTACTATCTGCAGAAGCTGTAGAGAAGAAGATGAGGTGGAAACAACTCAACACTTCCTTCTTGACTGTCCTGAGTTTGGGAGGTCAAAACTTAAGCACTTGGTTCTGAGGGCTGGAAAAGATCTCCTTCTTTTATAGGTTTATACTAAGATATAATTTATTTTTGAACGATGTCACCCAAGGTGCTCTCAAACTATCAATAAAACGTAATGAATTTGTTTTTTTTTTCAAAAGTTTTAAGCTAAAAAAATACTGCATTTTGCATAAAAAGTAATTTTAGTTGTATTTTTCCTCATCAGCACTCACCTGTTGTTCCATTTTCTGATTACGACTGCTGACTGCAGACATTTTTTGTATCTGTTGTTGGCTGTTGATTTATTTAACTTTGATGTTTAATTCTCGTTTTTTTTTTTGTATTTTTAATGTTTTTAATTATTATTTTTTTTTGTATTTTTTTATAACTTTATTTATTTTTAATCCTTTTTTGTTTTGTATTTTTAATTGATTTTTTTATATATACATATATATTTTTTTTAATATTTATAGTTTTTCCTTTGTATTTCCAAATCTAAATTTCATTTCTGCACTGCTAAAAAACAAAAACAATAATTCCATTATATTTTCACTTTTTTCATTTTCACTGCTTCACAGTTTTGTACGTCAAAGTATCGCTATCACCGGCGAAGTAGCAAAACAAACCAAAAGCGACTTGCAAACATTGGCAGATGTGATAAAGAATAGTGCAGGAGAACACAACAACAACATTAATAGACACCGCACAACAGCAATAGGCGCACACAATCACTGACAACAACAATAAATACTAATGGCTGTAGACATAATCACTTGGGCACATGTTGCCACACACACACACTCGCACATATACATATATTTTTCATATTTAACTTTCTTTTGTTGTTGCACATTTGTTGTTACTGTTGTTATAGTTACCAAATGGAAATTCGATTTATTAAGTGAATGGTGACGACAACAAAGTAGGCGACGAGTCTCTGTGGCGCTTACTTTGCGCTCGTACTGTATGCCTGTGTGCGCCTTTTGGCTTCTTCTGCACACCACACAAGCACACACATGTGCCACTGTATGTCCTCTCAGCGCTTGTTGTTGTTTGCTGGCGTGTCAAAGCGCCTTAACAGTTGTCGAAATGCTCAGAATGCATGAGCATGGACACACGCTTGGCGCAAGAACTGGCTGGTATGGCACGACGGCGATGTTTCACCGCGGCAGGGAAAGTAAAACGGAGAGCACACTGAGTTACACAGAACTTCATATGTATGTATGGATGTACATATATATATACACATAATAAGAGCGGTGAATGAATCAAACGCTGTTGTTCGCCAATCGTTGATTTTTTGTGACGACGTAAGGGCAGGAGGAGAGTGCCAGCAGCAGATGTGCCGTGGTCTAATGAATGCAGACACTATGCATGCAGAAATAGCTACATACATACATATCTACATATGTATGTACATATATACCTTTAAAAGCAGTTGGCATGAGTATATTTCGATAAACAGGAAAATGAAATCCAATTGCAAACGATTCAATAAACATATTTACAAATGTATATACATATGTACATATGTGAAAGAAGAATAGCGCCGGCTGTAGTGGTTGGCTATTGATGAATATTTCTCCAAAAATTTCTGAACAGTTTTTACAGAGATTGCATCAGTGCTTAAACTTAATTAACCATATGTAAAATTTTTTGAAGATAGCTCCTCAAATGGAAAAATTTTCCACACAAGATCTTGTTTTCAGTCGTTCCGTTTGTATTGCAGCTATGCGCTATGATGGTCCGATATGGGTAATTCCGACAAATGAGCAGCTTCTTAAAGAAGAAAGATTGTGTTTAAATTTTCAGCTTGATATCTACATTCTACACATCTAATATCGTCCATTAAAGCATGCAATGCAATCATATACATACATACATATGTATTAGGCCTCCGACTTATACAAAATCTTAATCAGCTTTATGCTTAGTGTCTCGGTCAATACGGTGGTTTTGTTAAAAAAAAATAGCAGTTCTGCGATGGGATTTGAATATTTCCACTTTTCAGTTGATAAAACAAACAAAAAAAAAGCGATCGACATAAGAAAGAGTCTTCAAAGCACAGATCTTGATCACATCGAAGATTTTCATCACAGAAATGGAAGAAACCTTTCCAACCTGCTAAAAGAAGTTCTGTTTTGTTTCCAATTGCTAAGATATTTTTTTCCGTAGCCATGACAGTCGGGTCTAAGTAACCGGAACGGACCCGGATTTTTATCCTTCCAAGGACTGCCAACTCGGTACCATGCCTCAAAATTACTTCTGGAATGTTTTCTGACGCTACAATAACAACAACATTCTGTTTTTTAACGTAGCTTTTTTTTAATTTTGTTTTCGATATATAATTTTAGTTTTAGACCTACAATTCATTTTTTTTTAATTGTTAATTCATATTTCTTATTTTTATATAATTTTTTTAATTTTTATTAAATATTAGAATTTTAAATATTTTTTTTATTTTTAAGGTTTTTGCTAAACAAACTTTTTTAACGCTCTCAGTTTTTCGTTAAATTTTTTAATTAACACAATTTTTATTTTAGTTTTTAATTAATATTTTTTATATTTATATTTTTTTTATGTTTTAGTACATAATAGGATTGTATTTATATTTTTAAGGTCTTCGTTTTACAACGCTCACAGTTTTTTTTAATTCCTTTTTAATATTTTTTTTATTTTTCATATTATATAATTTATTATTTTTATTTTTAATGAACATTTATTTTTTAAATAAATATTTGAATTGTAAAATTGGCTATGCTTTTAGGGTTTTTGCAAAATATGAATATTTTTTCAAACGTTCCAATTTTTTTCTGACTGTAGACATTTTTTATATTATAACTTCAGAGTTTTTAATTTTTTTTTAGAAATTTCAACTGTTTCTATACACATTCCTCTGGTAAATATTTTATTAATTTTTTTCGTTTTTTATTTTTTCTGATTATATAAAGTTTTTTTTATTATAATTTTGATTTTGAAAAATTTTAATTTTTTTTTCAAAGCGCTTTTATTATGTTTTCAGTTTTGAAATTGTTTTTAATATTTTTTGTTTGTTTAAAGTTTTTTTAATTACATTTTTAGTTTGCAAGGTTTTTTATTTAAATTGCCAATTTGCTGTATACATATTCTTCTAGTAAATATTTTTTTAAACAGATATTTTCCCTTTTCATTTCTTCTGATTATATATACATGTATTTTTTTTAAATTTCATACTGGATAAATATATTTTTAAACGTTCAAGGTTTTTTTTAATTTTTTCTGATTATAATTTTTTTCATATTTTTATTATAATTGCAGTTGTTTTTAAGAAATTTCGAACAGTTTTTCTGGTTTGTATAAATTTTTTTTAGACATTTAAAGTGTAGTTTTTTTATTTTTTTCAACTGTATAATTTTCAATAATATACATACATATTTATATACATATGTATATATGTACATTTTTTTATTTTTTATAATTTTTCTAATTGTATGTGACTATATAATTTTTTTTCTAGTTTTTCTATAATTTTATAAGGAAGTTCTAAGTTAAAATTTTTCCGGTTTTTCAAAATATATTTTTTTTTAAACGTTTACATTTTTTATATTTTTTTCACAATTTTTATACTTCTCTTATTATACATGTACATACATTTTTATATTTTTATTTTATTATATACTTATTTAATTTTCTTACAATTTTATAGTTTTAAATAAAATAATCTGTACATAATCTTTTGTAAAAGAAACACAAATATTAAATTTCTTATTTTTTTGTTTGATAATATAAATAATTAATTTTAATAACAAAATTATTTGTATTATTATTGCATTTAGTATGTTATTATTATTATTACATAAGTATATTTATTTTAATATTATAAGAATTATTATTTTATCTTCTTATATAATTGGGATTATACTCGTATAATATAATTGGACAATAAACAATAATAGTATGTGAAAAAAATAAAAATGTATTTTAAGTTATCTTCAAAATTATAATTAGCTGGTTTTATAACATTTTTATTTTTTTCACATACTAAGAATTTTTTTTCACCAATTGCAAAAAAAAAAATTATTTTATTTAAATATCACAAATAAAATAGCTTACATATTTATTTTTTTTTTTATTATTAATATTATATATTCATTTGATTTTTTTCTGTTTATCAAAATTCTTTTGTCCAATTGTTTAAAAAAACATATTTCATTTAAATTTCACAAATAAGAAATGATATTACTATATTTTTGTTATTATATGTATTTTAGTATATTTTTTATTTTTTTAATAATTTTTAGTTTGGTTTGTGATTACACTTTTGGAAATGTTATAATTTCGTATAATAATTTTTAATTGACAATAGCATATATGTATATTCTACGTTTGCTTTTCAGCTCGTTAGTTGGTTTTAACCTAGAAAAGGTGTAAAATACTTCACAGTGCCGCTACAACGCGATCTTATCAACACACACACACACACACTACCACAAACACACACAAATATCGCTTTGTTTTTTCACTTTCACGTGGCTTGCCGCACAACAAACGGCTAAATTTTTGCCACACACTTTGTTTTTGCCACTGCAGTTGTTTTGTTGTCACCTTTGTTGTGGTTGCAGTTGCCAATTCGCATATTGCCAGCAATTTTCACAAATTCTTATTACAAATATGATTTTCAAAGACACTCGCCAGCAAAATCGCTTAGTTTAACAATGCAATGCTAAAAACGAATTGGCACAAATTGCTTGTGAATGCAAAATCTGACGTCACTTTTGTGCATTTGGTTGCGATATAGACAACAATAACAACGAAACTAAAAACATTGAATTTTTGATTAAAAACTATTTTTTTCTATATTAAACATAACGCTTTAATATATTTCACCTTTGAAAAAAAATTAAAATTTGCTTTCTACGTTTTGAAAACAACCGCACGTTGCCGTTTTGAAATTGAACTAACTAACGGAGACGAAATTTTTACAGCCACACACGGCGCCACAAAGCATTGAACTGACTGAACGTTGCAATGACACAGCAAACTGAAGTTGAACTGTCGACGACCGCACGACCTGCTGCTGAAGGCAAAATGTCCTGGTTGGCCGAAGATCCTGTCGGCAGCAGCGACAGCTGTATTGGTGTGTACATGCACTTTTCAACCATCAACCCCAAACAGCCGTTATTATGCGCTCTCTGCCTAACAGTGACTAATACCAGCGGGAAAATGTTAATAACACGAGAAAATGTTATTAACAGCACACTCTATTCACTCTCGCTGCACTCACACTCTTTCGCTCATACAAATAAAAATAATAACACGCCTTAACATGAGTTACTCACGTACTCAGTCGCTCGCTGCAAAATGACGACACTGTTAAAAAATAAAATAAACAAACAGCTGTTTTAACAGTCTGCGAAGCACTCATTAAATGTTAACGGATTTAGTGGTGTCACATTTTTTCTACGCATGTGAACCACTGCGCGCTCAGCTGCACTCTCCCGTCAGGTATGTACTCAGTCTGCATAGTAATGGCATATTTTTAGTATACTTACAAGTTGTTGATATTGTTGTTGTTGTTGTTGGGTTTTGACGGCATTGCATTTGTATTCCACGCGGCAGCTGTGACTTTGAAAAATACCAACAACTGCACATCGCCGCAAAAACAACTGTCAGCCGAATGCATACTCAGCCGGGGTTAAGCATACATGTATGTATGTACATATGTATATGCGCTCGCGTGCAACTTTATATGCGTCTCGGCATTACTGTAAAATTTGGTAGACAGCGTTGCATTTATTATTATTGCACGGCATATAAAGTAGTCATCTTATGAGTAAGCGCTCGTAAGAAGTTTGCGTCGATAATGCAGCTTGGTTTGGGCGCAGACTTCTATACTGACATGCAATAGTGAGGACTGTCTGATAAAGCTAAGATCTTTGGAATAAAATTTGTAGAGAAATTGAAGGCACTGCTTAATTCGAAATATAGGATCGTTTTTCCAATGTCTGATTAGTAGCCGACTACTAAAAATGGTTAAAAAAATGTTCTTTTCCGAAAGTTGGAGTCATGGTTAAGTTGACCAGAACTTAAGGGACGGATGGCTAATAATAAGCCTGAAAAATATATTTCCGCAGGTGGCGGCGATAACTTATCATTAGAGGCTAATTTCTGGAAGGTGAGTGACTTTTTCAAGTTTGGAATCATAAAAAAGGTGTTCAAGCCGAATTTGTGGAATCCCTAGAATTGCAGTAATTCGACCAATTTGTCCATTGTCACAGCGGAGATTTGAGCCAGTGTATTGGTAAGGTGGAAAACACTTTTTTCGGTTTCAAATCAATAATACAAGGTGCGTTCTAAAGTAAACAGGAATTAAAAAGAAAAAAAAAACACTGAACAAATGGTTTTTTCGGCCAAATCAATTTATTTTATTCAAAATAGTCTCCTTCTGCTTCAATACAGCTTTTTGCACAGTCCAAAAGCATGTCGAACGAGTGTTTCAGCTCGTTGGCCGGTATGACCGCCAGTATGCCGGTGAAAGCCTTTTGAATGGCCTCTACGTCTGCAGAACGCTTTCCTTTCATTGGCAAATGCATTTTCCGAAAAGAAAGAAATCTCATGGTGCCATATCACGTAAATACGGAGAGTGGTTAATGGTTAAATGTGATTTTTGGTCAAATAACCGGCCAGAATCAGTACTTCGCATTTGGAATTCTGAGCAATTTTTGGTCGTCATTCAATTTGTGCGGGACAAACCGTGCACACACCTTTCGTATGCCCAAATTTTTGGTCAAAATGCAGTAAATCGATGTTTTAGAGATGTCAATTTCAATTTCATTTCCATGAATTTCAATGATAATTTCGGCTGATTTTTGATGAATTCACGCACAGTTTCGATGGAATTTCCGGTGATCACGGATTTTGATTGGCCCACATGTTGATCGTCATTTATATCCTCACGACCACTTTGAAAACGTTGAAACCATTAGTGCACTGTGCTACGGGATATGCAATGATCTCCATAAACTTGTTTCATCAATTGAAACGTTTCCGTAAAAGTTTTACCAATTTTAAAACGGAATTTAATGTTGCTTTTTTGTTCGAAGCTTATTTTCACACCAATAACACAAACATACTGACACTTAAATCGCAATAACTTCACTTCCAATCAATGAAATGTCATGAAATTCTCACTGAACAATCGGTAAAGATAGCAAAATCTAACGCACCAGTCGACATATAGATGGCGCCACTTGGGGGCACTAGATTCAAAAAGTCCTATTTAGTTTGGAACTCACCTTAAAGATGCTGTTTTTCGTCGTTCCCAAGCAACCATTGCAGATTATTCCACCTAGAAAAAGTCGATCATCACCTTTTTGACCGATAAGATTTTCTTCAACTTCTGCGGAACAGTTTTGGCCAGTCCAGTCCGCTGTTTGGACAATTTTTTGGTGTCTTGTGTATACCAAAGAATTCATAGCTCAATAACCGTCGCCGTCCGCAAAATCTTCATCCGATTGCGCTTAAAATGCATCAAACATTGCTGCAAAATAGTCCTCCTGTTGGGTTTGTTATTTGGGGTAACCAAACGCGCCGTCCCCTTGTCTTTTGAGAAATCTACTGACTCAGGTATCTTGCGCATCGTCAAACGACAGTGTTTCAATGCGAGCTCGGGACTTTTGTCACAATTTCCACCTGGATTGCCATTTTTGGCACCCTCGAGCGTGACTGAAACCGATTCTTAACAGTCAGCTTCCCCACCAGTCGGGTATAAGCAACCGAAACGGAACCGTATGCCAAGGACTATCAACTCAACAACTTAATGTGGAAAAAAAATTTTATAATTGGTCTTATAATTACGTCTGAGTAGAGATCTTAGCGGTTTGAAAAAACAAAAACACGAATGTGACTTGTAAGGGTTGTAGTCATAATATCTGGTATTATTTAAAAAAATCTTTGTATATAATATAATTTGCGTTTGTTTCTGTTTGATTTAAATATTTCATCTTCCTCACTAATGTCTGGTAGTATCCAGTTCCGCCATTAAAATTTCCTGAAACCGCGTACGCACCCGCAACTGTTGCACTATATCCAAGCGGTTCATATAAGGTAAAAGTGAGCGAAAGAACAGTAAATTTTCATTATCCTCACTCGACTCGACAGCCGTTCGTGGCTCAGCTGGTTTTTCCAGCTCAATTGCTGCTTTCTTGCTCGGACAACTGTACAGTTCATCGCGCAGTTGTGCGACTGCAGACTCGCCGTATTCCTCGGCGCTGCATGTGTAGCTACGCTTATTCTGCGCATATTTCGGATCTGCCATTTGTGGTGCGACAGCAACAAAAGGTGGTGGTTCATATTCTATTTGTAATCTACCTTCATCGCACGCATTCGCTTCCGCGGGCTCATGTTTCCATTCGGTTACACACGAGTTGGCATTCTCAAGGTCCTCGTCCAGCGTATAAACTTTCCGTATGGTAGGAAAATGATTGTATGTGTCGGGAGTTTCAGACGTCTCTAATGTGGGTGGAGTATCTTCGATTTGACTTTTGCTCTCATCCCAGCTATGCACCGAATCGGACGAACGTATATCAATTATCGATTCGGGCCTAATATCAATAACTTGTTTGCGGGGCGTGTGGGTATTAAGCAAGAAAATTAAACTGTTAAAATGTGTCCATTTCGGTTTTTCACGCTCGTCAATGTAATAACTATCGCCACTGGTGTAGACTGGCACCTTTTTTAATTCCTTCAGGAATTGATCGCGTAAACTGCGCCACTTTATTTTCGCTGTGGACTCTGAAAGAGGGGCACAGTAGAAAAGAGTGTTTTAAAAATGTTGTATTTATGGAATATAAAACTTAGATATAGTAAAATAACGGTACTATATATGTACATACATACATACGTACATATAACAGCTTAGGCACGAAATTTAGTTCTGGTTCCGTCGCTATCGTTGAAGTAATGATAAACATTTCGCGAGTAAAACTATTTATAGATGTACATATGTATGTATGCATGTGCGTGCATACATAGAGGAACTCTGAAACGCATTCGAAAAATTCCAGCGATAACCGTATTACGCTCACACGCCCATGCAAATTATCTGCAAACGCTCAAAGTCGTTCTCCGCAAACTACGAAGCAATCGATAACACAAGTGGTCGATATGTTCATATGTATGTATGTACACATGTATGTATATACGCATAACGCGACATTTATGCGTTTTTCTTTTACCCACCACGCCGTACACTCATCAAGCGCCTATAATTACTCGCAGTGATGTTTTTTACCTAGCCTTACACGTTTGTGTGCCTTCACATGTGCCGTACAAACGCCGAACGAGTTATTTCAATGAAAATTTCTGACAACGCTATATTTATTTTTGTATACAAACTTAAGAATACACTACATTTCCACAATAAATATATTTTGATGCATTGAACTGTGTACTCACTTGTTATTTTACAAGCATCCGCTACTTCTTGCCATAGTGTATCGGTTATTTTTTGCTGCTGCCTTCCCAATGGTATCTTTTTCTTATCCCATAGAAATTCTCGTTTCCGTACTTCTTCTATAAAGTCCTCTTTCTCCATTGCTGTGCGCGACAATACTGCGGGCACTGCGTTATTTTCGATGTCAGCGAACTCGCAGACGACGCGATAAACGCAAATGCCAACGGGTAGTGTTGATACGAACGTGAGAGAACGAAACACTCGTGAATACTTATCTGCCCTATAAATACAAGCCATATATTTATGTGCATATTTATTTATATATGTATGTAGGTATACGTAAATATTTGGTATGAGTACAGGCTGTTGTTAGCAATAACACAGTGTGTGGTTACCGAAACGAATCGAAAGGTATTATGAGAAGTGAGCAATGCAGGCTATGTGCCCTGTAGAAATTTTTTCGACGGTGTAAAGAATTTTTCGCATTGTTATATTTTTGTACGTAATATAAAAAAATTAAATTAATGTCTAACAAGAACTCATAAATATTTTTTATTTTGGGGATCTAAATACATATATATACATATATAATATTAATTATTGGAAACTACTACAAATTACATATGTTTGATTATAAACTTATGTTACAAATAAGTTAAATTTTGTTAATAATTAATACAAAATACGTTATTTTTCAAAAATTAAAAAAAAAGTAAGAGAAAAATTAGGAAAGTATTTAATTTTTTATATTAAAAATATAATTTTAATTAATTAATTTAGCTAAATTTAATATATTATGGCAAATTAAAAAAAAAATAAATTAATATAATGAATAATAATAACAAGTTAAAAAAAAGGATTAATTAATTCAATTTAATTAATTAATTTTTATTAATTTAACTAGTAATTTCTTATAAAATAATTAAAATTACTAAGCAAATTTTTAAAACAAAAATTATTAATTATTTCAATTTAACTAATTTTAATTTAATTAAATTATTAATTAATTTGAATTAATTCAATTTTATATTTTTTTAAACTTCCTACAATAAAGTGTAGAACTTATCAAAAAATATTTAATATTATTTATTTTTAATTATTGTAAATTATATTTAAGAATAAAATTATGTACACACATATATTCAAAATAAATTTAACTTGATCTCTTAAGTTTAAATACCTAATAATTATATTTTCACGAAAAATATTCTTGAATTAACAAAAAATTTAAGTGTTTTAATTTTTTAATTAAGTTTTTAAAAATTTAATTTAAAGAATATTTTTTGATATAAACAGTTTATTAGGCGATTTAGTTAAAAATATTTTATGTTAATTAATTCTTAAAGCCTTCATTTCTATTATTATTTTGATTTTTTTATTCACTTTTCCACATATGTTTTAATATGCTGGTTTCAAAATGAAAAAGTTATTATTATAAAAAATTTAAGTGTTGATAGAAACTTAAAAATTTCCGACAGGGTACGAATCGCAAGAATGTTTGCCTGTGAAAACATTCGGTTTAAATTTTGTATTGTTTTGTTTTGTGTGGCTGTACTTATGTATACATGTGTATTTATATATGTATGTTTGTATGTGTAGATTGTATGTCAATATATTATGAACATACACAGGAATTCTAAATCAACGGTTTTTAAATAAATATTTGCTTTCATCACAAGTACAGGAGCACAGTACTTCTCAAACTTTTGTTATTTTTGTAGCAACCAAACATTTAGCGGGTACAAGCACCGAGGTGTGTTGGCTTGGGAGAACACACATATTTACAGTGGCGGGCAGTAAAATATGATTAACTGCCATTTGAACAATATATTATATTATTTTTTTTTTATTAAATTGGTGGCAACGATTATCTTTTTTTTTTACATCTAAGCTTTCTAAATTTTGGTTCGACACCCTTACACCTTGACACATTTATTTCAACAATTTTCACAATTTTTTTTTGATCTGGAAACTTTCTCAATCAGTTTATTTTGAGATCATTGGACTAGTATTACGTTTATCTGGACAGTGTTAACGTTCATAATTTTGTAAATTGGTGGCAACTCTTTCAAAGCACTTTCTCAAAATAATTCCTTTTCACTCCACCTTGTTTTGCTATCATTATTGTAATATTAAAATTTAGTCGATGATAAATTTTTAATAGGTGGCAACCGTTTTCAAAAATACTTTTGTGCGTAACTTTTTTAAATTAGTTTATTTTGATACCCATAGTGTAATAATTTTTTTCTCTATAGAATACAGTGAACTTCCCCATAACCGGACACCACCGTCGCATTGTTTTTGTCCGGCTAAGGGAGCTGAAAATATGTATATGGAAGCATGACAAAAACGTGTGGTCAGAATGTATTCTTAAAGGCAGAAGTTGCAACTTAGAACTAGATTACTATTGAACCAATAAATGCGAGCCAACGTCAGCCAGGAGTGCATAAATGCCGATTAGCCCATTAGTTGCCGTTGAGCCATCGCGAATCCGACGGCACCAGCGCAAGTCAAGTTAGTGATCATTTTGCTTTTTGTTCTTAAAAAAACTGTCGCAAAACTCCACAAATTAATAAGAATTTAAAAAAAAACGGGAACTAAGTATGTTTTGTACAAATTTTTCTTGACAAATTTTATGAAATCTTGTTCGTTTATCAGAGATAATTTGAACGAAATATTACCAAAATAGTGTCCGTGTCCGGTCATTAGAATGTTTTCATGTTTGGTTATGAGAAGTGGTTTTGTAAGAAAATGTTGATGAAAACGTTGTGTTCATAAAATTTGTCCAATTATAGGAGATGGGAAAGAATGAAATTTATTCAATTATGGGAGATGTCCGGCTATGAGCACTGTTCGTAATGCGAAATTTCAATGTAGTTCTTAATAGACAGCAGTTCGATACAAAAAAAAAAAAAAATCAAGAGGTCATATAGGGCCTCCGACGTTTCCTTCTGCGTATTAAGGTCAAACTTCGTGGCGAAGTTAATACACCTTGTTTTGCATATAATGATATTTAGACCTCTACAGCCAATTTAATTCTGTACCACTGCATTTTCCTGCAGGGTATGCAGGCTGAGTTGCAAATTTTTATCTAAGCTCTCACTAATTACATGGAAAAAGTTAATGGCTTACTCATTTATACAAAATAACTGACTAATTGCTCTTGCAAATATTTTGTATATATACATATATATATATACTTTTCTCTATACATACATGCATACGCACTTCAAGGCATGTTTATATGTTTGTGTGACTAGCGATCTGCGCGTAGCCTTGATTGGTGCGTGCAATGTTTAGGAGAACACAAAGGAGGAGACGCGTTTGATGACGTCACCACCGCACTCAGACTGTAGAGCCGTCTCTTTCGTGAAACCAGC
The DNA here is from genome assembly GCA_037783105.1 of Bactrocera zonata. Classification (NCBI taxonomy): domain Eukaryota; kingdom Metazoa; phylum Arthropoda; class Insecta; order Diptera; family Tephritidae; genus Bactrocera; species Bactrocera zonata. The sequence continues at coordinate 183,363 of JBAWJQ010001767.1, forward strand.
TAACAAGCGGTGTATGCGCGACAACAACAATGTAGGAGCGACAGTAGCCGATCATTGCTATTTTGAGTTGGCTTCGGCATAGCGGCATTAGTTGCGTTACGTTCCTGTGCGGGATAGGATGTAAACTGGTTTGTTTTCGCGCGAGAAGGTGGAATTTTTAACTTTTTTCTAAATATACATATGTGCGTGTGTATATGTGAAATTAGCAATAGAACTAGTGTTAATTTAAGTAAAGAAAAAAATTGCCGAAATATTTTTCGTTTTAAGTTTTAAGTATCAAAAAGTTAATACTTTGCTTTGCGGTGAAGTGCTAATAGAACTCACTTTAAAATATGTCCATACGTCCGAGTTCGCCGAAAGTTTTGCTGGACATCAGCTACAAACCGATGCCGCATGCAATGGACATGCAGGACAATGTGATTAAATTGATTAAAATGGAGCCACAAGCCTACGAATATCTGCACAGCATGCAAATGCAACAGGACATTGACGCACACCAACATCAACAACAACAGCAGCAACAACAACACACGCTCAGCGGTTCGTTTTATCACAGCGCAAATGGAGCGCAGGCGTCGCGCTTGGCGCCCACACAGCCGCCAGCGATGCATACACAACGTCATATAGTGGAGCCAACGGATTTCGTTTATGATGACAACGGCGCCGTTGGCGCTGAGGTCGATCCCACCGACTATCACATGCAAAGCCCGGAAATGCTCAACAACTGCAGCGCCAACACAGCGCCGCTGGCTTTTGGACAAAGCGCGTCGGAGCACAGCGCTGGCGCCACAACAACAAACACAAATATGAGAAAAGAATTAAATAATAATTATAATATGCAGAATGGCGCCTGCAACGGCGTGACGGCACAGCTGGTGGGTGCGCACAAGCGGAACAGAGGTGAATTTGAGAGCGTGGATCACGAGCTTATGAGCGAGACTAAGAAGCCGCATTTACAGCTGATAAATGAGCAACAGCAACCACAGCAACAACAGCATCCACCACCACAACAACAACAACAAGCTCACTTCATGCACGCGCAGGATACGCCGCGATTTGTCTTGGATTATCTGCCAACAACGGTGTCGGATGTGAATTCGAATATTAACGGTCCCAACAATAACAATGCGGATAGCAATAGCAACAACAGCAACAGCAGCAGCGGCGCGACACAGTTTGAATTCGCCGCGCGGGAAATGTGTGAGGATAGTGTGGATAATTTCAAATACGGCTATCAGCAGCAGCTGCCGCATGGACAACAGCAATCACAACAACCACATCAGCAGCAACAAAGTCACCACCAGCAAGCGACGCAGCAAGAACTGCAGCAACAGCAACAATCACTGCAACGACATCAATCACTACAACAACTACAACCGCTTCAACACACCTTAACTCCAACAACAACAACGCCGCCGCTTAATGTGCCACCCACTAATGATATTTTCAGCTTAAAACATGAAATCGGCAAGGATTTAACACACACACTCGCACACGAGACGGCGGCAGCGGCGGCGCTAAGCCAAGTCCACGCGCAGGCGCCGCAAATCATTAGCAAAAGCCTCGCACATCACTATGACTTTGCGCACTCGATGAAGAGCAACAACTCCGAAGGCGATGATTTGGAGTTTATGCGCTTGAATGGCGATAATCATGAGAACTGCGACGCCAGCTATGATTACACCAACGATGATTTGATGGATATACGCGCGGACTCGTTGTCCGACAATGCAGACACTGCTGCGAAACATTTTCGCAAACCGCGGCGACGCACGCGTCGAAAGTCGACTCGTTCCGAGGATGCCGATGAGTTTCACAATCAACGGGTTATGGCCAATGTGCGCGAGCGTCAGCGCACACAGAGTCTGAACGACGCGTTCAAGGCGCTGCAGCAGATCATACCGACACTGCCGAGCGATAAGCTGAGCAAAATACAAACGTTGAAGCTTGCGACCAGGTGAGTGGAGTGGTAAGCAGTGGGTGGGCCGATTGCGATTACAGTTGCGGGAAGAGTTAGTTGTGTGTATTGTGTCGGGTTTACATGGTGTTATTGTAAGGCTTAGAAAGTGTTTGCAAAATAAAGGTGTTTGTGTAGGCGAAGGGCTGACAAATATTTTATACAAATTTGATGTGATTGATATGTTGAGTTTGAGTGGGATATACAAAGATTTTTTTAATTTTTTGTGGTTTTTTTTAATTAATAAAAGTATAAAAAAAATATGCGAAACATTTTTGGAAACAAATTAAAATTCATTTAATTACCTTAAATTAGTTTTTCTGAATTTTTTTTTTGAAATAAAAAAAAATAAATATAAAAAAATATGTGAACAATTTTTGGGAAAAAATTTTTAATTAATTAACTTAATTTATTTTTTCTGATTTTTTTTAAATAATAAAAAATAATTATAAAAAATGTGTGAAAACTTTTGGAAAAAAATTTAATTAATTTAATTAACTTAATTTAATTTTTCAAAAAATTTTTTTATTAATAAAAAAATACGTGAAAATGTTTAGAATACAAATTTAAAATTAGTTTAATTAACTTAACTTAATTTTTCAATATTTTTTTTAATTAATAACAAATAATTATAAAAAGTAAGTTAAAATTTTTGGGAAAAAAATTAAAATTAATTTGATTAACTTAACTTAATTTTTCTGAATTCGATTTTAATTAATAACAAATAATTATAAAAAATATGTGAAAACTTTTTGGGGAAAAAATTAAAATTAATATAATTAAGTAAACATCAACGTTTTTAGTAAATATATAGCAGTTGTGCAGAGTTTTCATTAAAAAATAAAGAAAATTTGACATAGTGGAAACATCACCTTAACATTGATGCAAAATAAAACAGAGATTTTATTTAACAAAAAAAAATTAAAAACTAATGCAATAATTTGAGAATTTCGTTTCAGCTTTGCGCCACATTTTATCAATAATATTTGTCTTTCTAACCTATTTTATAATTTTTTTGAAATTCAAACGTTTAACGTGACTGCTTTCAGGCCATGGTAGATAATTTTCGTAAGTAACAAAAAAAAAGGTTTAGCATTTCAAATGACAGATAAAATAACAAAAATTAAAGGAATAATAATTTACGCGCTATATGAGGTCGGCAAGAGAGAGGGGGAGGGAAGCGGTTGAATTTTTTATCGTTAAAATCGGTTTATCTCTATTTCAGGCAACACCACAAATTGAATAGAAAAAAGTTTTATAGCAAAGCTGCAGGTAATTAATCAATCTACAATTTTTGTATCAACATCTTTTTCACATAACCCCAAAATTGAACGTGGAAACTCAAATAACCCAGTTTGTAGAGTTTTTATTTTTATCTTGTCCAAAATTTATTTTTTTTTTATGACATTTGGTGTAAACTGAGCTTCTTATGTCTCAAATACACTGTGTTTTTATTTATATATATTTTTTTAATATTAATTTTTTCTTGATTTCGACGTAAAACCGACGTAAAACCGAAAAAACTTAAAATTTTCAATCAATAATTCTCACGTTAAAATTTTGGATTTTTTTAAAAAGTCAGTAGGCTTTATATTTGTTAAAATCCCTACTTTATGATGGTATGCAAATTATATAATATGTATACAATTCTATGGTAAGGTTTCACAGAAAATATAAAAAGATTCCCTATTAAATGATTCCAAGGTAATATTTTATACAATTTTGGAATTTATTATAATTTTTTTGATTAATTTTTTAAACTTTTATTATATATTTTAAATTTTATTTTACTTCAAATATGAATTTGGCCACCGAAAAAATGTTTCCAAAAAAATCTTAATTTTTTTTTAAGCAAATGAAGTAATAATACAAATTTAAAACAAAATAAAAGTCTTTTAAATTTAATTAATATTGTTTTTTGTATAATTTTGCAAAAGTTTATAATTTACGTCGGAAATCGTTTCCAGTCCCGATTTGTACCTAATGTTTTATTTTTATTTCCAGTTTTATGATTTTGGGCAACGAAAAAACCAATACAAGCATTGTTTCCAAAGAATTTATATATAAAAATTCAAAAAAAAAAATTATTAATTGTTTTTTTAAATAAATAAAAATAAAAGATTTAATTATTTTAAAAAAGTTACTTAATTAATTATTTAATTTTTTCAATTAAGTAAATTATTTAATTTTTTACCTTTATTATTATTTAATTAATTATTTATTTTTTTTTATTTTTATGAAACTTTTTTATGCATTGGTTAATAAGTGGGCCAAAAATAATATTATTATATTTTTTAATTATTATTTAATTATTTATTTTTTAAAATACTTTTTTTAGTTTTGTATAACTTAAAAATGCGTTGCCGGAAATTGTTTTAAGTACCCGATTTGTTCCTAGAGTTTTTAAATTTTTTTGAACTCGGCATAAATTCAGTCGAATTTAAAACTTAAGTTTTTTGTGTTTTACGCGATTAATTAATTTATTTGTTTTAATTATAAAATTTTTTAGCCTACCGATATACATACATATATATATGAATATTTGAATTTTGTACAGATTTGTTTGTTTATAAGGAAGTTGAGGCTTACTTCGACAAAAATTTAATTTAGAAATAATGTTCCATATTTACTTGAAATTTTTGAAACTTTTCAGCTGAAGGATAGTTAATTTGTGCTAAAATTAGGTAATTTAGTTTTTGGTTTTCCAAAAATAAAAAAAAAGTTTTTTCGAAAGAAATTTTGACCTTAAAAGGTTTTAAAATGTTTCGTAAACAAGTTTTAAAAGATTATTATGTTTTGATACATACGAAAAAATTGCATAAATGATATTTTTTTAATATTTTCAATAATAAAATTAACTAGTTAAATTAGTAAAACTAGTTTTGATTAAAAAATAATTAACATAATATTTGTCAATTTTGAATAATTTTTTACTATGAAATTTGAATTTTGGTATTTACCTCCTTTCGAAAAAATTGTTGGTTTTGACAAAAAAATATTATTAAAGGAAATAATTGTGTTTTGGAAACATTTAACTACTTACAAAAAAATAGTTTATAAAAGAAAGTATATTATTTTTGTTAAACCGAAATATTTTTATTTTTGGGAAATTTACTATTTTTTTCGATTTTTTTTTTTTTTTTGTTTTAAAAGATAATATATTGTTTTTGCTAAAACGAAAACATTAAGTTTAAAAAAAAACAACTTTTTTCAATTTTTTTTGGGTTTAAAAGATAATAATGGAAAAACTAAGTACTTTGTCGATTTTTTTTTTTTGATATTTAAAAAATATATGTTATTTTGGTTAAAACGGAATAATTATGTTTTTAGAAAAATTTATTTTTTTTGTCAAACTTTTGCTTTGGTGGTTTTGAAAATAAAATATGCTATTTTTGTAAGAATGAAAAAAAATTATTTTTAGGATTTTATAGGAATATATTTTACTCATGTTAATATAGAAATAATGTATGATACAAATTTATTTTTGAAAAATTTAACTATTTTTACCAAAAAATATAATATTTTATGTATTTGTAAAAAGGCAAATTATTTTTGTTAAAATTTTGCTGATATGAAGTGGTGCATATTTTTAATCTTTTGAACAGTCTAATTCTTATTTAAAATAATTAAGTTTTTTTATATTTTTTTTTAATTAAAAAAAAAATTTGTTTTATATAACGTTTGACTTACATTAACAAATTCGAGTTCAAATTACACTTATTTTTGCTGAATAAGTAAAAAAATAGTTTTTCAATAAATAATTATTTCTTTCCAAAAAAAAATAATATTATCATCTGAATATTTTTTACAAAACCCACTCACTCACATCAATTTAAATATATTTTTTATAAAGCAGTATTTTTAAAAAATGTAAAAGTCCACGCTAGCACATGTAGCTCATTCGCATTTCAATACACACATATACATATACATATATAGTATGTAAGTAGAAAAGTATTTACATGTGCATAACCGACAAACAACTTCAGTTTTACCAAATCGCCGAAAGGAAAATACGCCGAACGCAGTAAAACCCAAACGAGGGGCATTCCCACTATTGCATATCCGCCGGATTTTTCCCAGAAATTGCAAATTTTCCCCACTTACCTACCTCTGAAATACTTAATACTTACCATGCCACGCGCATGCGTATAAATTAATAATATTTTTATGACTTAATAACTATTGCTCGATTTGTTCCCATTGCAGATATATTGATTTTCTGTGTCGTGTGCTCTCCACGAGCGAGATCAGTCTGCTCAAAACGATAGACAGCAAGAGTATACTCGCCAACAATGGGCTGCCGCTGGGCACGGCGTCGATCTTGAATGCGGCCACCAATGGCACCGAGTCCGAGCTGAAGGGTCTGCGGCGCGCCACAGGCGCCTCAGTGATACCACCGGAAAAGCTCAGCTACTTATTTGGCGTTTGGCGTATGGAAGGTGACACACAAAATAAAACGTAGAATTACGTTTTTCGCAGTTTCTTTTTTTTTGGTTTTTGAAATTTCAAAGGGAATTCGTTGGAATTTTCAACAGAGATTCAGTTTTCGCCATTTGCAAACTTTAATGTATAAGTGAACTTGTGGTATATGAAATATTAGGTATATGTATGTATGTATATGTATATTGTTATAGTATTCTCAGTCGTTGGGCTAAAGAATCTGAACTTTCCATTAGATATTAAGTATCGAGCTTAGTTTGTAGCTGATCAAAGCACCAACGTTCATATTTATAACGGCTTTTATGTAAAGATAATTTAAATATTTTTGTACTACGGCGAATATGCGTTGTTTAAGTATTTTTGGTATATACAGTTTATATATGTATGTATGAATAGAAATAGGTATCGAACGAAATGAAAATAAAGAAATGTATACCTAAGAAATAAATTACTTGGCATTTTTAATTTACTTTTTATTTATTTATTTACATAATATAAATTGAGTTTTACATTGCTTTATTTTACATCGTACTACATAAACATATGTATGTGTGTATCATAAAATTTTAACCTACCACTGTCAGATGTAACCTATATATAACCTTTTTATAACCAAAACTCAATTTTATTTCAATATCAGTGGATTCTATTATATCGCTTGCAAACTTATGAAAGTAATGTTACGTTATTTTGCATATCAGGTGACACGTACAAGCAGTTGACTTATTTTTGGAAAAAAATACTGTTTTTACCTCAAAATTTTTATAAAATGGTAATCGTTAATAAACCCTTTTCCTTTGAAAATATTAAGATAAATTAATAAATCATTCAATAACGTGGCCCATATAGCTAAACCAAAGCATTGTCTTTACGACGACCTGGAGAAGACGATGGCATGGAAGCTATAATTCGTTGGAATTAGCTATCGGGATGCAGAACTGCAAAAGGCATGTGCATTGCGGTATTGCATTCACAGTCTGGTGGCAAAATGGTGCTGGTACAGGTGTCGATAGTCAGGCCACTGAATCAATTGAAATTCGCGTCAAGCGCTGACTTCCTGAACGACGACTACTTATCCGTATTATAAACTACGGAAAGGCGCATACATCTTCGCTATAAACCAAAACTGGCCTATACGTGGCTCATAAGCCTACCAGAGTCACCTAACTCGAAGCAACTCTGTTACCATAAAAGCAAATTTTTCTAAGTCGGACAGCTTTTTATAATTGCTTCAATATTAATTAAAAATTAAGTGATAATATAGAGAGAACGATAAGTTAGATATCATGTTTTTTAATTTAATTTGAATTGTCAAATATTTATTAATGGCAAATTTGGAATATTTATGATGATTATTTAAAAACTGTTTTTTTTTTTTTTATTTTTTTTCTACTATTTTTATACTTTTACATTTAAAAAAATTTCACTAAAAGGTATATTATTCCTTGAAAATTTTGTACTGTATTATATTAATTATATTTTAAATATAATTTTATTGCATAACATTTTTCTAATTTTAATTTATGTGTGATAATTTTTTGATAGTTTTTCACAAAAAAAAAATTTTTTTTTTATTTCCATATATGTGTGTGTATATAATTATATAGTAATATAATTAACATTCCTTATATTTAAAGAAAATGTAATATTTTCTTCTTCTTTACTGGCGTAGGCACCGCTTACGCGATTATAGCCGAGTCAACAACAGCGCGCCAGTCGTTTCTTCTCTTCGCTACTTGGCGCCAATTGGATATTCCAAGCGAAGCCAGGTCCTTCTCCACTTGGTCCTTCCAACGGAGTGGAGGTCTTCCTCTTCCTCTGCTTCCCGCGGCGGGTACTGCGTCGAATACTTTCAGAGCTGGAGTGTTTTCATCCATCCGGACAACATGACCTAGCCAGCGTAGCCGCTGTCTTTTAATTCGCTGAACTATGTCAATGTCGTCGTATATCTCGTACAGCTCATCGTTCCATCGAATGCGATATTCGCCGTGGCCAACGCGCAAAGGACCATAAATCTTTCGCAGAACTTTTCTCTCGAAAACTCTTAAGGTCGACTCATCGGTTGTTGTCATCGTCCAAGCCTCTGCACCGTATAGCAGGACGGGAATTATGAGCGACTTATAGAGTTTGGTTTTGTTCGTCGAGAGAGGACTTTACTTTTCAATTGCCTACTCAGTCCAAAGTAGCACCTGTTGGCAAGAGTAATCCTGCGTCGGATTTCCAGGCTGGCATTGTTGGTGGTGTTTACGCTGGTTCCAAGATAGACGAAATTATCTACAACTTCAAAGTTATGACTGTCAACAGTGACGTGAGTGCCAAGTCGCGAGTGCGACGACTGTTTGTTTGATGACAGGAGATATTTCGTCTTGCCCTCGTTCACTGCCAGACCCATTTCTTTTGCTTCCTTATCCAGTCTGGAGAAAGCAGAACTAACGGCGCGGGTGTTGAGGCCGATGATATCAATATCATCGGCATACGCCAGCAGTTGTACACTCTTATAGAAGATGGTACCTTCTCTGTTGAGTTCTGCAGCTCGAACTATTTTCTCCAGAAGCAGGTTGAAAAAGTCGCACGATAGGGAGTCGCCTTGTCTGAAACCTCGTTTGGTATCGAACGGCTCGGAGAGGTCCTTCCCGATCCTGACGGAGCTTTGAGTGTTGCTCAGCGTCAGTTTACACAGCCGTATTAGTTTTGCGGGGATACCAAATTCAGACACCGCGGCATAGAGGCAGCTCCTTTTCGTGCTGTCGAAAGCAGCTTTGAAATCGACGAAGAGGTGGTGTGTGTCGATTCTCCTTTCACGGGTCTTTTCCAAGATTTGGCGCATGGTGAATATCTGGTCGGTTGTTGATTTACCAGGTCTGAAGCCACACTGATAAGGTCCAATCAGTTTGTTGACGGTGGGCTTTAATCTTTCACACAATACGCTCGACAGAACCTTATATGCGATGTTGAGGAGGCTAATCCCATGGTAGTTGGCGCAGATTGTGGGGTCTCCTTTTTTATGGATTGGGCATAGCACACTTAAATTCCAATCGTTGGGCATGCTTTCGTCCGACCATATTTTACAAAGAAGCTGATGCATGCTCCTTACCAGTTCTTCGCCGCCGTGTTTGAATAGCTCGGCTTGCAATCCGTCGGCCCCTGCCGCTTTGTTGTTCTTCAGGCGGGCAATTGCTATTCGAACCTCTTCATGGTCGGGCAATGGAACGTCTGCTCCATCATCATCGATTGGAGAATCGGGTTCGCCTTCTCCTGGCGTTGTACGTTCACTGCCATTCAGCAGGCTGGAGAAGTGTTCCCTCCATAATTTAAGTATGCTTTAGGCATCAGTGACTAGATCACCTTCGGGGGTTCTACAAGAGTATGCTCCGGTCTTGAAACCTTCTGTAAGCCGCCGCATCTTTTCGTAGAATTTTCGAGCATTACCCCTGTCGGCCAGCTTATCAAGCTCTTCGTACTCACGCATTTCGGCCTCTTTCTTTTTCTGTCTACAAATGCGTCTTGCTTCCCTCTTCAACTCTCGGTATCTATCCCATCCCGCACGTGTTGTGGTCGATCGTAACGTTGCGAGGTAGGCAACCTGTTTTCTCTCCGCTGCGACACGGCACTCCTCGTCGTACCAGCTGTTCTTTTGCACTTTCCGAAAACCAATGGTTTCGGTTGCAGCTGTACGTAAGGAGTTTGAGATGCCGTCCCACAGTTCCCTTATACCGAGTTGTTGACGAGTGCTCTCAGAGAGCAGGAGTGCAAGCCGAGTAGAAAATCGTTCGGCTGTCCGTTGTGATTGCAGCTTCTCGACGTCGAACCTTCCTTGTGTTTGTTGGCGTGCGTTTTTTGCTGCACAGAGGCGGGTGCGAATTTTGGCTGCAACAATATAGTGATCCGAGTCGATGTTAGGACCTCGGAGCGCACGCACATCTAAAACACTGGAGACGTGTCTTCCGTCTATCACAACATGATCGATCTGGTTGGTGGTTTTTCGATCCGGAGACAGCCAGGTAGCTTGATGTATTTTCTTATGCTGGAATCTAGTACTACAGATAACCATATTTCGGGCCCCGGCGAAGTCGATCAGCCTCAACCCATTTGGGGATGTTTCCTCGTGGAGGCTGAATTTACCGACCGTAGTGCCAAAGATACCTTCTTTGCCCACCCTGGCGCCAAGCACGATTTTGACATCGTGGCGGGGGCATCTCTCATAAGTGCGCTCCAAGCACTCATAAAAGGCATCTTTGGTCACATCGTCCTTCTCTTCCGTCGGGGCGTGGGCGCAAATCAGCGATATGTTGAAGAACCTCGCTTTGATGCGGATTGTGGCTAGACGTTCATTCTCCGGAGTGAATGATAGTACTCGGCGACGGAGTCTCTCTCCCACCACGAATCCAACACCAAACTTGCGCTCCTTTATATGGCCACTGTAGTAAATGTCACAAGGACCTACTCGTCTCTGTCCTTGTCCCGTCCATCGCATTTCTTGGACGGCGGTGATGTCAGCCTTTATTTTCACGAGGACATCAACCAGCTGGGCAGCGGCACCTTCCCAATTAAGGGACCGGACATTCCAGGTGCATGCCCTCAATTCGTAGTCCTTATTTCGCTAGCCATGGTCGTCATCAAAAGGGGGTCTCTCATCCGAGGCTGTTTGGTTGTTTTCATTGGTGCGTTTTTTTACGTGGCGGGTCCCAAACCCAGCGCACAACCCTAAGTAGGGGATATTTCGCCTTCTCACTTTAGCTCGCCTTCAAACGGATGTTCTTAGGCTACCCAGAGGATACTTGGTCAGAGACCGGAAGTCGTGAGCTGCTTGAGTCATATGTAAAAGAATCGTTTCTGGCCACTCCCAAGTGAATGGCGATCAGAGAACTTTCCTCACTTGCGTGAACTTCTACACATGACTCCATCCTCCAATATTTTATTTTTTTTTGTAATATTTTATTAATATAATAATAATAATTAATAATTTCTTATGAAATAATTTATTTATTATATCCCTTCATAAATTTTTATTTTTTTTTTATTAAAAATTCAATTATATTACATTTTTATTAATAACATTTTTTTTTAATTCATATTAAAAAAAAAGTTATTTTTATTTTTAGAAAATAATAATCTTTTAATTCCACGAAAAAGTTTTACTCTTCACGAAAAAAAACAGTTTTAATTTTATTTTGATAAAAGCATTATATCCCTTCAATTTTATATAATTTTCCAAAAAAAAAGTAAATACATAAATACAAAATAATATCTTCATAACTTTTTAAGTTTTTTAATAATAATTCCATTATATTCTATTTTTGAATCAATAATAAATATTTTTTTATTTAATTTCACAAAAAAAAACTATTTTTTCTATTTTTTTTTTATAAAAATAAATATTTTTCATTTCACCAAAATATATTGTTTCTAAAATTAAAGATAATAACTTTTTTTACACTCCGCAAAACAAAATATTTAATTTTTATAAAAGCATTGTTTTTTAATATCACTAAATTATTTTATTCCTTAAAAAACTTCTTTTGTTTTAATTATTGTAATGTAAACAAATACTTTTTCATTTCTTTTTCTTTAAAAAACCTGGTGATTCCAAAAATATTTGACCAAAATGGCGCCCTTTCATAATTAAAAATCTTGTTATTATACCCTGAACAGGGTATATTAAGTTTGTCACGAAGTTTGTAACACCCAGAAGGAATCGTCGGAGACCCTATAAAGTATATATATAAATGATCAGTATGTCGAGCTGAGTCGATTTAGCCATGTCCGTCTGTCTGTCCGTCTGTCCGTCTGTCTGTATATATACGAACTAGTCCCTCAGTTTTTAAGATATCGTTTTGAAATTTTGCAAACGTCATTTTCTCTTCAAGAAGCTGCACATTTGTCGGAACGGCCGATATCGGACCACTATAGCATATAGCTGCCATACAAACTGAACGATCGGAATCAAGTTCTTGTATGGACAACTTTCACATTTGACAAGATATATTCACGAAATTTGGTACAGATTATTTTTTAAGCCAATGATATAATCTCCAAAAAAATTGTTCAGATCGGTTGACTATAGCATATAGCTTCCATACAAACTGAACAAATAGTTACTAACAGAAATGCACCTGTGAAGGGTATTTAGCTTCGGTGCAACCGAAGTTAACGTTTTTTCTTGTTTTGATTAAATTTTATGAAATTTTTAATTTTTTTAAATATTTTTAGTTCTCTAAACTTTAAAGAGTTTGAACTTTTTATAAAAGAAATTTTTGATTTTCAAAACATCTTTTTTGGCTTTGAAATGTTTGTATACATGCACATATGTATGTATATAAAAAAAGGAGTTTCAATTACTTTCAGTTTGCATTAAAAATATAAAACTATTTGTTAAGTAAATTTTTGACTTTTTGTTTACTCTGTTAATGCTTATGAAAAAAGGTTTTATTTATAAACTAAATTTCAAAGTTCATAAAAAATAATGTTAATGTAATAATGTTTTACTTTTAAATGTAAAAAATTGCTAAAAATAAATTTTAAGTATAACAAAAGTGTACAAAAATAATTGAAATAGATATATAATACTTAATACGTTATAATTAAAAATTTTTCACTAAAAATTTCTTTAGATACTTCGAAATTATTTGCAAAAAAACCAAAATTATACACATAAAGTAGTTCTAATTTTCACAACATTGTTTTTAAAATAATATTCAAACATTTTTTTTGTAATTACTTGATTAAAAAAAAATTAATTTTCTTTTCACTAAATTTGTTTTTATTTTAAAAAATATTTATATTTTTCATTTTAAGCTGTTTTTATTTTACAAATTATTTACATTCCTTACTCGTTTTCTAAAGCAACTCTATTATCACAGGTGTAAATTGTCACTAGAATGAGCTCTTCATTTTCATACTTATTTAAAATTTGTATTAAAAAGTGTCTGACTCCTCAATGAGTACCAAAATCATGTAAAATAATTCCCATGAACTCTGAGTCTGGTGTCAAGACATGTCAAAGGCAGGCAAGTCACCACCACAGTAGCTTACAATTTTATTTCTTAAGAAAACTGTAATGAAAACTTCAGAATGTACAATGTAAAGCCATGATGAGCGCTTCTTACGAGTCAATAATGGACTTGATGTCACTTCACAAGTGCTGCTTTATATGTACTTAAGTATGTTTGCATGTTGATGTGTATGTATGTACTGACAGACACACATGGTCGCGGCTGTCATTAAATAACTCTATATAATATTGGAATATATAACTGAATATCTGTGTATGTAAATGTACTTATGAATGTGAAAGCAGCCTTACACACCCATACAAAAAATACATACAGACAAGTGCAAAAAATATGTGGTTATATATATTAAAACTTCACTTTGGAAACCCCGCTTCCTTTAGCGGGCATCTTCAATGATTTGTGAGTACATATGCATACATATTACGAGTACACAATATATACATACTACTTTGCGCAAAAAATAAGGTAACATTTGAATTTAAACTGCGCGCGTCGAAAGATTTGGAGAATTATTTTTTTAGGTTGGTAGTACTGTCAGTCACATTTATGGCAAATTTCATGTCAAAATATTCATTAGTGCTTGAGATACTACGTGTCGTTTTGTGAGCTGCTAAAAGTGAGTTTTTCGTTTTTGCGATGTCGAAATTTGTTGAGCAAAGAATTTGCATTAAATTTTGTTTACGGAATCAATTTTCTGCTGCGGATATGTTAAGGATGGTGCAGAAAGCCTTTGGTGATGAGGTTATGTCTAAAAAAATGTTTACAAGTGGTATAGTGAGTTCCAAGCCGGCCGTGAACGAAGAACATCCAGGGCGACCATCAACCTCAACCGACGAAGCTCACGTTCAACAAATCAAATATTTGGTGTTGAAAAACCGTCGATTAACAATTAGAAACCTTGCTGATGAAGTTGGCATATCGAAAGGCTCAGCCAATACCATTTTGAAGGATGTTTTGGGCCTCAACACGCGTCACATCTCGACTGGTACCAAAAACATTGAATTTTTCGGAAAAAAGGCGTCGCGTTGAAGTCTGTGAAACGATGCTTTCCGACTACCAGGGTGTCATGAAATGCATTACAACTGGCGATGAGACTTGGATCTATGCTTACGACCCCGAAACAACCGATCAATCGAGCGAATATCATGCCAAAAGAGAGCCGAGACCAAAAAAATCGCGCCAAAGTCGCTCAAAAATCAAGGTCGTTCTGACTGTTTTCTTCGATTATCGTAGTGTTGTGCATTATTATTTGAACGTTATGCGTCGTTTGCGTAACGCTATCCGCCAAAAAGGCCGGAATTGTGGAAAGACAATTCTTGGTTTTTACACCACGATAATGCACCATCCCATACTGCCCTCGTAATTCGTGATCATTTCGCCAAAAACTCAACCCATATCGTTCCGCAACCACCGTATTCACCTGATCTGGCGCCGTGCGACTTCTGGCTGTTCACCAAGCTCAAAAGACCGCTCCGGGGACACCGTTTTTATACGATAGAGGAGAATCAAGCCGCAGCGAAGACGGAACTGAAGGCTATCCCGGAAAGTGACTACAACCAGTGTTTCGAAGATTGGAAAATGCATAAGTGCATTGCAGGAGGGGATTACTTTGACGGGGATGAAATTAATTTGGAAAAATAAATAAAGAATTTTCAAAATAAATACAATGTCACCTTATTTTTTGGGCACAGCAGTATATGTACATATGTATATAAAGATTTCAAAGTCAAAAAACTAGTATGAAATTATAAACCGCATGTACATTTTTAATTTCAAATACCAATATACATACATACAAACCAACATATACATATTTAAATAAAGAAATCTCTAAGTATTTTCTTTCAAATGACAAGTAGAGTTCAAAATCCATACATACTCATGTATTTGCCTTTACTTCGTAACCCACAGTGTAATCGATTGGTTTCGCCTTGACAACTAGATCGTCCCCCTTCACTTTTCCATGTAACTAACCGAAAAAGAAACAACAAAAAATTAGACACGTCCATATTTTAGGTTAGATCAAATTTTATGGCGCTGCTTCATTGCTTGCTCATCTTTGTCATCTCAGTTCAATGGCGCTGTTGTTGCATGGCTTTCGACTCCTCAATACATGAATTGCGCAGCTTTGCTCTTGCTCTCTAGCTACTATGTACCCTTTAGCAGAAGTGGTTGCTCGTTGCTTCGCGATTTGCCCCTTCTTCTGTGGGCCGAAATTCTCAAAAGAAAATGAGGTTGGTTCAGGCATGTTCGGAAACGTTCCCACGACAGTTTGGGACGGAACGGACCGGATTTTTATCGGGGAAAGGACTATTAGCTCAGCAGATGCAACAACAATAACAACAACGACATCCAGGAACAGTCAACTAGATCGCTATTGTCTGGTAGCCGACGGGACGGCCGTTCCGTTTCAACGGAAGCAGATAGATCGGCCTCTAAATATCCATGTAAATCAAAAAATCGGACTCAAACCAAGAGACTAGCTTAAGAACGATAAATAGCAAATAGCACTTTACTCCCCGCAGAACTATAGGCTACAATATACTTATAGTGGAATACAAGTAAATATGCTAGTAATCGCAACGATTCGACTGGACAAAGCTCAGGAAACATACCACATCTATGCTTTTCAAAAGAGGTCAGTGATTCACTACTAATTGACCTATTATTAATATTAAAACTAGAATTTGTATAGGGCTTCAGATCCATACTATATAATTTTTCTGTGTAGGAGCAAAATCTTCGCATTCTTATTATGAATTGTGGACTTTATCTTTCTACAAATGCTCTCACAAACTCTTCTGAGTAAATAGTTCACATATGCTCCACGACCTTCGCGTGTTTTTTTTTTTTTTTTGTATAAAAATAATATTTCTATTTCCATTGTTGAATAGAATATATGAAGTGTTCAATACACTAGCGGACTACACGCTGTTTCCACAAGTGTGAGGAATCTCTCAACTCAATAGCCTGGTCTGTTAACACATATGGTAGCCAAGTCCAAGGCAGGCTATTGTGCTTTTGTGATTTATAAACAATTGCACAGAGTTTGAGTTAAGAGTCGTGCTGGGACAAAAGAAGGACACGAGCTACGAACTGTGAGCTCTGAACGGTTGTTGGCTAAGGTGCTTAAAGAGGAGAATCTCTTGGAGTTGGAACTTCGTAGCAAAAAGAAATAAATATAAAGCAGGACATAGCATACATACTTGTATATAAGTGAATACATACATACATATATAATATATACATACATACATATATGTAGATACATACAAATGTGTATCGCAGCAGCGGTTCTTCAAAGCCTCGAATTTATACCTCTGACATTAAATTTAATGGAAGTTGTAATGCTACTCATGCATTTGAACTGATCGTGCCGGAACCGCAATGAGGAAATGCAAAACAACTTCCATGTAGAACTCCGACAAATGTATATACATATATTCATACATATGTCCTTTTGCATTTCGTAAAAAAAACAATATTTTTGCTGGTCTTTTTTGTAAAGGAAAGATTTTTTTGTATCGGTTGTATGCTTCGTTTATGAAACGACCGCCACAAATTAACTTTACTAACTATATTCGAGTTTTATATCGCCTCTACTTTATATAGGAGTATTCTTCTGGCTTAGTTTATACAGTTCTAGAGATTTAATTGCTTGCTCGACATCTGCAACATCTGCTACTGCGGACGTAGACCACACCCAGACCGACTAATGAATTTTATATTATATGTATGTATGTGTTCCTATATGCATATACGAGGACATTTTGGTAAGTAGTTGAGATTTTGTAATCGATATCGAATCACTTCAAAAGCCTCACTGCATCTACTGCTATCGACTTTTCAGCAAACCGACCCAAACTATATTTGTGTGACTAATATTGAAGAATTAAAGCAACATTGATCTCATTATAGGTCTAAAAATCTACGCTTCCCAAATGCCGATCGCATCAGATACCTTTAATGGAGATGATTTTTCGGAAACTTCATTGAATATCGTAGTGATATCGACCCCTACTGAAAACTCAAGGTCTCTAACATAGCTCTTTTTCTTAATTGGCGTAGACACCGCTTACGCGATTATAGCCGTTTTTTTCTCATCCAAGGCTGTTGTTTATTTTTCATTGGGGGTGTTTTTTTACGTGGAGGGTCCAAAGCCAACGCACCCCATGCAGGGGTTGTTTGGCCTTCTCACTTTAGCTCACCTTCAAGCGGATGTTCTTAGGCTAACCAGAGGATACTTGATCAAAGACCGGAAGTCGTGAGCTGCTTGAGCCATATGTAAAAGAATCGTTTCTGGCCACACCCAAGTGAATGGCGATCAGAGAACTTTCCTCACTTGCATGAACTTCTACAGATGACTCCATCCTCCTCGTGTTACCAAAATGATCATATTCATGATGTGGAACGATTAGCCGATGCTTAATGCTGAAAACATATGAGTTTGGTAGACACTGGAGATAACTCTAGACTGGTAGACTTTAAGTCAAAAACAACAAACTA
Organism: Bactrocera zonata; assembly: GCA_037783105.1. Lineage (NCBI taxonomy): Eukaryota > Metazoa > Arthropoda > Insecta > Diptera > Tephritidae > Bactrocera > Bactrocera zonata. Next base: position 201,282 of record JBAWJQ010001767.1, read on the forward strand.
GATTATTTTTTGGAGCCTGAAATCGGAGGTATGTACGTTGAGAACCCTAAAGTAAATAATTCGTGTTCTTTGATTTTTTCTTCAATGCTTTACGTAATATCTGTGACGAAATACACGATCTATAGTATTTAATTTGAGATTCTTAAACTGTTTAGACTTGGATGCTCTCTTTATAATCTAAAAACAATCCCAAGAAATCTGGAGCACACAGCGAAATATTTACGATATTGGATTTTAGACTTTTCTTCCATCACTGACAACAACTCACATCACTGATAACATCTTCACATCTCTAATAATAGACATATTTATACAACACAAGAAAATTACTGAAGATTTACATACATATTCATGAACATATCCATAAGTACATATGCATATGACTTTGTAAACAATTGAAACGGGATACAGGAGCAATTTCCCCATATCTGTGTTTGTAGGTATGTTTTTTTTAATGGTTTTCTGGGCGTTAAGATCAATCATTAAATGCGCTCGTAAATTATGGGCCTATTGGTGAGTTGAGGAGGGATTAAAAAAATATGCCATAAGCGATCCCACGAAGACAAAAACAAACAAACATTTTACATTGGCTTGACTGAAAAGTTAATGTATATTTTCATTATAGAAGACTAACGTTGTTACAGGTTTGTGGTATTTAAAGGTTATATTAAAGGCTATATTATAGGTTATAATATAGGTTAAACTTTAAAGTCTCCTGTGCTTTTGAGCTATAGTGGAATAAAAGAAGGCTGGGTTTTAGCGCATTATTTTGTTGGTCATCTGAGAGTTCCTTTAGTATCCTCACCCATATATGTATGTGTGTAGGTTGTGGTCCAACATCTCGTTTGAATCACTTAATACTGTTCTTGGCTATATTTTTGAGCGAATTAATACATTTTTGGGTAATTTCCATGTCAGACACTTTTATTCAATAAAGAAAATTCCGAATTTTTCGACATAAATATGTATATTGGTAAGAGTTGTAGCCTGATTAATTTCTAGATATCAAGATTTAATAAAGTCCTAAAATAACCAAAATAACCCATATTTCAGGTAATACAATTTATATTTATATTATATAGATTATATATTTTATATAGATTTTTTGTCGAGTGAAATTTATAAAAATAATGCTTTTAGAGTTTAAAAATTAATTTTGTAAATCCTAAAAATATTTTCACTTAAAAATTTTACAAAAAAAATTAAAATAATTGAATGAAATAGTTCAAAAAGTTTTATAATCATTTGTAGTGTTCATAAAACAAATTTTTATATTCTTTGAAAGTTTTTTGTTGGGCGAAGTTTATAAAAATGGAGTTTGAAATTAGTTTAAAAAAATTAAAAAAAAAACTCTCAAAAAAGTAACAGAATTAAATAGTTGAAATAACTTTCATATGTCTGAGTATGTGAACATATTATTTTGAAGGATTTTTGTCGAGGCAAATATTTATAAATGGATTCTTTTGGTGGTTTAAAAATTAGTTATAAAAAAACAAAACAAATTCGATAATGATTAAATTAAATATATACATATGTACATATGTATGTATATTTCAGGTATTATGATTTTGAAAAACTTTTGTCGAAGCAAATTTATAGAAATGGATATTTTTGGGGTTTAAAAATGATTTTAAAAATCCTAAAATTTTTGTTACTTACAAATTTCTTAAAAAATAAATGTTTTTAGGATTTAAAAATTATTAAAATAAAATTCGCTGAAAAATTTTACAAATAAAGTTAAAAAATTAACTAAAATTATAATTTTAAAATTTAATTTACATTAACAAAAAACAAATAATTTTGAAAGTCATATTCAGTGTTTATGAAACCATATTCTTATAGGGTATGTATCAAATATAATATTACAATTTTGAAATACTTTTGTGGAGGGAAATTTATAGTAATACAGTTTTTTGGGGTAAGAAAAATAAATTTACAATTCCCAAAATTTTTGCTTTAAAAATTTTACAAAAATGTAAAACAATCAAATTAGATATTTAAAAAAAATTTTAAAATCATGTTCAATGTTTAAAAAACCATATTCACATATAGGTTTATAATAAGTATTACGGTTTTGAAACAATTTTTTTAGGAAATTTATAAACATAGATTTTATTAGAATTTCAAAATAATTTTTTTCAAAAAATAATTTAGAAGATCAAAAAAATTTTCTCCTCAAAATGTTCCAAAGAAAAAAGGTCAAATATTTTCGAAAATTATATTTCAATGTTCATTCAAACTTATTCACACCTACCGAGCCTTCTATATTCATATAGTATGCTTCTCCACATAGGCATATAGAAAATAAGTACACTTTTTTTGTAATCACATGAACAAAGTAACTTCAATTTCGTACGCAATGCAAATTCTTTCTGTCATTCCGTGCAAAAACAAGCATGTGCACACATACTATATGTGACATATATGCAATTACATATGTAGGTGAGTATGTGTGTGCCAATGGTATATCAGTTCCTATATAGTTTTTCTTGTTGCTGTCACCCGCGAAACACTTTAATTCAAAACATATGTTGACAATGTGCGGTGTTTATTGGTTTTTCATTGATGCGTGTTTGCCCGCCCTGACTGGGTAGTGTCTGCGATATAGTGTCTCCTAAATGCCGGCTCGAATATAATACATTCTACTGCTTGTAAGCCCTGCAGGGAATCCCACTATTTGCACAGCAATCGTATTTTCGTTAATCTGGCGCCATGACTTCTTCACTCTTCACTCTTCCTTTGTCTTCAATGCAATATTGAATTTTGAAACAACAACATAATATAGAACGGAGCGTATTTTCAAATTCGAATTTTTTCGCTGACTACTTCCCCTACGTGTAAGCTATTGCTACAAGAATCTGGTGCATTAAGCCACTTTCTATCCTTCCCTAGCGGGCAACATTATGCAACTGCACGTGTTCTTTCTGTAAGAAGCCCAATAAATGGACCTTTTTATAGAAGTGTTAAATAATTTGGGCAATGGACAATTTTTGCATTTTTTTATTTTTAGCTTGAATTTAAAAAGGATGAATAACACATACTGAAATTGGTAGAACTCACTACCGGAAGCCAAAGATTATTTTATAGTTGTAGAGCGATAAAAAGAGAATGCGCTTAATTTGGAGCTTAAAGCATTCACCTAAATTCGCAAAAGAATTTACCAAAAAGTGGTTGTTCACATTAACTGAGTGCAGAAAACTAGAGAAGTTTGTAAATAAGCAGCTTTCTAGAAAAAAGCTTAAACAGTTTATACAGAGTTACCAGATTGAGTGTAAAAAAAACCTTAAAAAAAAGAAGAAAAAAACGCTAACTTCGATTGCACCGAAGCTGTAATACCCTTAACAAAAACCAAAGATTCCCTAGAAGAACTTTGACTGGTCAGTTTGTATGGCAGCTATGTACATGCTATAGTGATCTGATCTCGATAATTTCTTGGAAAATTGCACCATTACTTTAGGGAAAAATTAATACCAAACTTCATGAAAATATCTCCTCAAATTGAAAAGTCTTCTGTACAAACACTTGATTCCGATCGTTCAATTTGTATGGCAGTTATATGCCATAGTGATCCGATATCAGCAGTTCCGAAAAATGAGTAACTTCTTGGGTAGGAAAGGATAGGTGCAAAATTTCACATCAATATCTCAAAAACTGAGGGACTAGTTCGTATATACCTATACAGGAGAGAGGTCATTTATAATACATACATACATACAAATATACTGTAAAGAGTCACCGGCTTTTCCTATTGTGTGCTACAAACATCGTACCCTTTGCAGGGTATAATAAACTATCTCCCATCGTTATCGCTTACGTTTCCGTAATCACATATTGACACTTCTGACTACCAACAACAACATATGTACATCTCAGCGACGATCTCAACAACATTGCATTGTTGCTATATGTTTAGGCACAACAGCTCAAACACGAGATTATTCGCCTAATCCACTATCAATCGACTTTCGCATTCACACTTTTCATTGCTGAATAACTGCGTGGACTTCGCTTTTTACCGTTGCTAATTGGGCTGCATGCAGTTTTGCGCACCTGAGCCGATTTAGTTTGTGGCGAAATTTGAAGGAGACAGCGTGGTTTGGTGAAGTAATTAAAACGCGTGTGTGAATATTAAATCGTGATCAATATAATAGTAAGGAATTATTGGCGAGGATAATGTTGTTGTCGTTGGGTATAGTTTGTGAAATTGTTGAGCGGTGTAACAAGTATTGAAAGCGTATTGTGGTGCTAGTGAAGTGTTTGTGCATTTGAGTACAAAGATTATATTTGATTATGAATATATTTCTAGTGGAGAGAGAAAGGGAATAAGAGAGAAAAGCGCATGCAAAGGTAAATATGTATAACTTAAATGAAAATATATGTAAGTACACTTACTGTCTTACATATGTACATACATATGTTACTCTTAGTGATGACAATTGATTTTGATTAATATTTATCGATAACTTTTTGTGCGATTATTGATGCTTTCATCTGCATATAGACGGTTGTCATTAACAGAGTAAGTATAAAAAAATAGTAAAACTATTAGTAATGATTTACTGTTACTTAAAATTGAAGACGTATGTTACTTTCAGTAATGGCAGTAGGTTTCGATAAATAGCAATAATTTTAAGTTCCATTATATGCTTCATATACAGAAAGGAAAATGTAAGGAATCAAGTTAGTGTATAGGTATGATTATTGATGTCAACAAATATTTATCGATAACTTTTAGCTTGACTATTGATGACTTCATATAAGCGCATGTGTTAATTTTAGTGCAAAAGAAAACAGTTGGTTTCAAAAAAAATGACCGGTAACGTTTATTTCGACAACCCATTATTCCACAGAAGAGTAAATTTAATTAAAATATTGTTATCGAATTGGCGAATTATATCGAAAAATATCACATATGTACATATATACTAGTATTTTTAAAATATTATTGTTAGCGAAGATACTTGGTTACACCAAAAAATATCGATACATTTTTAATTTCGATAACTTATTATTAAGTAAGGCAAAGTTTGAAGAGTAACATTATAATGATTGCTACAGAAAATAACTAGTTTCGAAAAACTTTATCGATAAATTTTATTTTGGTTATCGGTGACTACATATAAAGGCAGATGTAAGGTATCGTGTTATCCTCTATACATTATAACACAATACTTCATAGAAAATAGTTGACTTCGAAAAATATTTATCGATAACTTTCATTCTGGCTAATTGATAGAAGAACAAATTTAAATGATATTAAATTATACATAAGAATTGATTTCGAAAAAAGTTTTCTAATTTCGAAATATATCGATTACTATGCAAAAACAGGAGTACTTGAACACATCTTTTTGTTAGGGATGATAATTGGTTTTGCCAAAAATTGTCGATAGATTTTCGATAATTTAATATTGCGAAAAGTCCTGTTTGCAAATTACCACTTAATGTATCGTTATTGAAGAAATTTTTTCTTAAAAAATTATCGATAACTTTTATTTTGGATAATGACGACTTCAAGGCCTTTTTGATGTATTTGGCTCGTTTTAATGTAGTTTTCTCAAAATATTTAATTTAAAAAAATTATCGATTTTTTCAAGCACCATTATGTATTGATAATTTTATATAAAGCTAAGTGTGAAGTGTAGTGCTATTTCAATAGGTAATTGGTGTCAATTGGTACTATACCCAGATGTTAACACAAGATGAGTATCTAACGGTAAACTCAATACGCACAGCTAGACATTCAACAGTCAATTCCACGCTAAAAATAGCATTTAAATGAAAGTGAAAATTTCATAAACAACATCTGGACGGTTTTCAACACAATGTGGCGATTGAAGCACTTTTCAGGGTGTTTATGACATGATAAGGTTGAAGTGCCTTAATATTAAAAGAGTATATTGAAATATTTTCGAGATTTTATTTTTGGAACTGCAACTTGTTGGCTATACAAGTGGATGTATGGACTAAAAACAAACTGTTTGGTATATGTATATAGTTACATATGCATATGTACATATGGAGTAATATATTTTTGTGTCTGAATGTATTCATACATAGATGTACATTATATAATTTATATGTACTATATGTATATACATACATACATATGTATGTACTTATACGTAATAATTATATTTTTATACCAGCTGTCATCGATTCACCTTAACTTTGAAGAGTGCACGAATCAAACAAATAAATCTGGCATAAGAGGAATAAAGTGGCATAAAAGAGTATGCCATTTATACCAGTTGTTTTTTCGATTCGTCATTCCTTAAAGTTTGCCAAATGAACAACCAGTATTATGTGCACGCTTAGGCACTTCGCAGAAATAAATTTCTGAATACAAATACCCTGAATATTGATAATTTTACGTTAAATATCTAGTTTATACCAATACATACCGTTTCTATACAATTCTTGTTTAAAACTATCACAATAAAGATAACACATTAGCGTGAATTTTAAATGTGTCTGCTGAGTTTTTACCATAAATCTCCGGGTGTAAATATATCCATAAAACTACAAACAAAGCGAAGACTAATGTGTCTAATTAGTAAAAAATATACATACTTAATAATATAGACTTTATGTTTAGGCATTTAGTCTATTTGCTTTTCCGTTTGATGCTCGGTTTTGCGAAGCTATGAAACCGAAAATAGTACAACGTCGTTTTGTGTACAAATGTATGTATGTATTTGTTGTTGTTTTAAATAGGAAACCATAGTCTTTTAGGCATAAAAAACTTAGTAATTGGACAGAATTTTATGCTTTATTTTCATGTCAATCCCTTCGTGTTGCGTTATAAATAAACAAAATGGTTTTATGCTCCAAATGTGCTCCACTGTTTTCGCTTTCCAACTTTGTTTACGTAAGCAACTATTGTTTGTATTTAAGTTTACCAGCTGCAAAAGCCAAAAGAACACACACAAACTATGAGATCGCATAGACTAAAGTTGGTGTGATGTTCATAGTTTGGAACAATCAGTCATGTCTTCAAGTATTTTAGTGAGAGGGAGCGTGAGAGAGGCTAAGTTGAAAAGTATAACTGGAAGGGGTTTTCGAGTTAGGGGGTTACATGGGTTTCCCAGGGTAAAAAACAGCATTTTTTCAAAAATTTGTTGCTCTTATAAAAAATGAGATATTTTGTTAGAATTTTTTATTGTTACAAACATACACTATTAATAAAGAAATTCTGAAATTAAAAAAAAAAAAAAAACATTTTACACTCGGCATTCGCGACACCATTTCAGGTGACCTTTCGAAAAAAGGATGCGCCCGCGTTGACAGGGTAATTCCTTGCAGGATCATCTTAAGTGAAAAAGACGTGTTTATGTTAAAACTTTAACTTAGAACTTGGACGAAGGAAGAAAAACTGAAAAAAAAATTAAAAATTCAGTGAAAATTTTGTGAATTTTTTTTTTCAAATTTTAAACGAAAAAAATGCTTCGTTCAACTCTTTAAGAATTGTATCTCAAAGATCTGTGTAAAATTTCATGAAGATCGGTTGGGTAGTTCTCGAGAAAACTTGAGCTTCAAAACACACAGTTTCAAGAAAAACGCGTTTAAAGACGGCGCACTTAGCCTAGCTAACCTCGAGCGTACAAGTTTTCACGGCTGTATCTCCGAAACTATTACTCGGATCAATTTGAAAATTTAGGACAATATTCTAGAGATATTGTTCATTTTAATAAGACAATAAAAGTATTCGATTTTTTGAAACCCGTAAACCCATGTAACCCCTTAGCAATGATTGATCTTGTAGAGCGTGGAGGAAGCAGCTTTATAAATGTTTGATAAAAGAAGGATTTTTCTAAGAAGCATATGTATATCTTAGAACAACTGGGGATTTCGGTTTTAGTGTACTTTAGATTATCATCCTGTTATCGGATCTCTTTACTCTTCCCGAAAAAGTTAATCAATGTTCTAGATGCCGGACAATCTTTTAAGTGGCTTCGACGGAAACTGAAATGAAGATATTTTAGTTATTTAACCATCTATTCACTAGATTTCAGGCAGTAGATCAGATCCAACTTTCGTTGTACTACTTTTTCTGTAGTCCAAATGCTATATCCTTATAATCTTTCCTAAACGAACTAATCTTTATCTGATCAAGCTTTTTTTCATTAAATTTTTTCAAACGAACTTAATTTTTGTTTTTTTGTTGAATGAAGTTAGATCTCAGCTTTCCAACACTACTATATGTATATGGTATGAAACAATGTGACTGGTAGCACTGGAGATATACGACTGCAACGACACCTATTGACAAAATACGAAAAGACTTTTTCGACTACCTAATAGAATTCTCTTTTGTAAGGTTCCAGAGCTAGAGAGTTGGAATCCATTCGGGTAAAGACCACTTTAAAGAGCAAAGCGTCATATTTTGTTGCAAAAATATTATTCTTATTCATTTTATTGTTGTTATTTTCATCTTTATGGCTTAGGTGTTCTTAATTTATTATCAATTCTAGGTAATTATCAGTTTACCTGTTAGTTTAAAGTTTATTTTATAAATATATTTCTCTCTACTTTTACTACCGGGCACTCATTTCTAAATGAACAACTGATTCGTATGTATATACATACGGATATCTTTTTTTTTTGTTTTTGTGTTTCCAACCGAACGCGCTTCGTCTCATCTGAGATTTACGAGTGCACGTAATGATTGATCTTAGCGCCCAGTATGCCGTAAATATGCACATACCGTACTAACATGTGTATATGTATATGTACTGGTATCCTGCATGTGTGTATGTGTACATACATATACTATGCCGATTCTTTTGTTTACAAAGTCATAAGGCTTGTATGTATAAAAACATTAACCAAATAGATATGTGATATACTCGTGTGTACATTAAAGATTTGCATATATTTGGTACATACATATATGTATGTATATTACATACAACTATATGTACATACACATATAGATACTATATGTATATACATATGTATTGATCCATATATTTATATACATACATATTTGTGTGTACGCATGGCTGTGGTCTACGCTTCCAAAGTTCCAGATGTTGCAGATGTCGAAGCAAGTAATTAAATCTTTAGAACTGGGTAGTCTTATGAGTACATGCATGATTCTTGGCGGTTGTTTGCATTGATGAACTGGCGGTTGTACATACATACACATGTATTTGCATATGTATACTTTAAATTGTATGTATGAATGTCAGTATAAAACTTCAATGCAGTTAGTTCATTTGCGATATACAACTTTTTATTGAAGCGTAAAGGAGGAAGAAACTAAAAAACACTAAAAAAAATGTTTCTTCTTCTTCTTTATCGGCGTAGACACCGCTTACGTTATAACCGAGTTAACAACAGCGCACCGGTCGAGGAGGTCTTCCTCTTCCTCTGCTTTTCCCGGCAGGTATTGTGTCGAATACTCTCGGAGCTGGTGTGTTTTCAATCAATCGGACGAAATGACATTGTCAGCGTATCAGCTGCCTCTTAATTCGCTGAACTATGTCAATGTCGTCGTATATCTCACAAAACCATAAATTTTCCACCGAACTTTTCTCTCGAAAGCTCCGAACGCCTAACTTATAGCAGGACAAGGATGATGAGTAACTTGTAGAGTATGGAACCTGTTGGCAAGAGTTGTATTTCGGTGCTGACGTTGTTTTTGGTGTTAATGCGGATTACAAGATAGACGAAATGATCTACCACTTCGAAGCTCTTCGAACTAACGCATTTCGAAAACCAATGGTTTCGTTTGCAATTGGATGTACGTAAGGAGTTTGAAATGCTGTCCCACAGTTCCCTTATACCAAGTTGCTGCTGAATGCTCTCAGGAAGCAGGAGTGCAAGCCGAGTAGAAAATCGTTCGACGGTCTGTTGTGATTGCAGCTTCTCGACGTCGAACCTTCTTTGTGTTTTTTGACGTGCGTTTTTTGCTACACAGAGGCGGGTGCGGATCTTGGCTGCAGTAAGATAATGCTCCAATTCGATGTTAGGAACTCGGAACGTACACACGTCTAAAACACTGGACACTTGTCTTCCGTCTATCGCAACATCATCGATCTGGTTAGTGGCTTTTCGATCCAGACACAGCCAGGTAGTTTGTTGAATTTTCCTATGCAGGAATCTAGTACTACAGATAACTATAGTTCGGTCCTCGGCGAAGTCGGTCAGCCACAACCCATTTGGTGTTTCATCATGGAGACTGGATTTACCACCCATAAGATACCTTCTTTGCCCATCCTGGCGTTAAAGTCGCCAAGCACGATTTTGACATCGTGGAGGGGGCCTCATAGGTGCACTCTAAGCGCACATACTAGAAGACATCTTTAGTCCCATTGTCCTTCTCTTCCATCGGAGTTAACGAGCTTCGCTTTGATGCGAATTGTGGCTAGACGTTCATCCACCGGGGTAAATGCCAGGTCTCAACGACGGTGTCTCTCTCCCAAAAAAATCCCACACCGAATTTGCGCTGCTCTATATGGTCACTGTAGCAAATGTCGGAAGGACCTACTTGCCTCAGTCCTTGTACTTGTAATTTATAGAGAGTCCTTTCGTGAAACTTGGAGGTTTCGAGGTAGTTCTTTATTGAGAAAGAATGTACAATTGTACATTTTTAGCTTCATATTCATATGTTTGGAATAATGTATGTATGTATATGTGTATATGGTATATACATACATATATATGTACATAGATATGTATTTGTGTATGTGTATAAGTGAGCATTTCCTCTGTACGGCCTCCATAAACTTAGTTCAGCTGAATGCATGAGTGGCATTACAACTTCCATTTAATTTAATGTCAGTCCAATAAAATTGCCGTTGCCAACAACAACAACAAAACCAAATTAAGACACGTGAATTGAAAATTGCTCACTGTGTGTATTTTCGCACATGTGCGGAGGCAAATTACGAATAACAATATTACACCAACAACATATGTAAACCTAAATACATACATACATACATATGTCTGTTCATATATGCACTTAAGCACATGTGTACTCGGAACTCGCATATACTTATGTACATATGTATGTCCTTCCTTTAAGCGCCTAAGCGGGCCCAAAAGTCAAAGGCATTGCTGCCAATAGCCCAGCGAATCCCATTGTCCTAATACGACTATCGACTCGGCAGCTTCGACTCACATTAAGGGTCAGCGTTTCGAGCATTGGACATGCAATTTCAATGCCACGTTCGCAAATTAGCCTGTTTTGCGTTGGACACGGTTGGTCACCACATGTGCGCTAATACAAGGGCTCTCAAGTTCCGTGATGCTTCTTCTGCACACTTGTAGAAGCAGCGTGTAGTCAGTCAGTCCATTCAGCCGTCCGTGCATCCATCTATGGCAGAACACTTCACACAGTCGGCCAACAATGTGAATGGGAAATGCATTTTTATTAATGAAAAAACCCGAAGGATATGGGAAAACTAAAAACTAATGAGCCGATCTGAAGAGGTTCTTGTTTTTGTAGACTCCTACAACAAAGCCTAAGAAATTTTAATCGTGTGCCAGAAGCCGTTGGTCGCTTCTTTTATGCCGTGCCGATACTTATAAGATTTGTCACGTGGGAAACTGCACGCTGACGTTATGAGAAACTCATTAGGTTGGTTAAGGTTAGGTTTATGATGGGTTAGAAGAGGTTGAAATTTTATGATTAAACAGAGACTTTTTCTTATATGTAACAAAGGATAGTGAGGTATTATCGAAGTCAAATTAAACATGTCACGACTCTCCAAAGGGCAATGATCCGTTATTTTTTTTATAACCTCTATCTGGATCTGCATCTCGCATTGAAAAGGACCTGTTGATTTGTATATGGCGTTACAAAGCCAGTGTAGCCTAACTTAACCTAGTATAACCTATAATCTCCAATAAGTAGTCAGTGCGAGTTTCATTAGCATAAAAAGTGCCTGTGTCTTTCATTTGTTAGCTTTTGGTCCGCTGGTCCGCGCTAATTGACTCAATATCTCTTATATCCCACACACTTTCAATTAAGAGTGTAAAGCAGGAAATGAAAGAAAGTTGTTATAACGGTGGAAGCTTCTAAGATTATGCTGTTTAACAAGCTGATTATACCTTTAATAATACGACACAGACATCTAGCAATGTGCCGTCTGGCTACTAGCTTGACAGAGTAAGTCAAAGTTGATAAAGCTTTACTGGTTCTTCCTATCAGTCGACAAAGAAAATTTTACAACTTTTTGAACTTTATAACGGCATAAGAAGGTGCACCCGACGATACCCTTTTGCGTTTTTAATAGAGATTTGAGCTCTCATTCATCTCCTCCTTTGGACTTCAAATCTTCATGGACTTGAACTTTGGGGATCTACGGATATTGTCCAATTGAGCCAATTTTAGTATGGACCATGTCGTCAGGTGATCAGAAGTTGAATTGACAGTTCTTGTGGGTCTATTCCAGGTAACGTAGAACCGACTGTCTTGGGAACGTATCTTCAATTGTCTTAATCTTCTCTCAGTTGAAGTAGTTTGCGTTTCATATAGGGTTCTCTTCGAGCTTATCGATTGTAAATAAAGTTACTGAGCTTCTAAAGTCTTGCAGTGTGAAGCAAACTCTCCGCCCCCGAGCGTAACAAAGTGTTTGATGTTCCAATGACTGAGTAACCAAGTAATCGGTACTCTAAATACTGATTATATAGAAATAGGAAGTCTAAGTTCTCGTTGTTTAAGGGACTAAATGACGAAGCAATCGGAACAGCAAGACTTTGCATACGGGATTCGAACCCGCCGAGTGTTAGTCAAGTACTATATGTCAGCACAGGATTGCAATCGTTGCGATGAGAGATGATAGCGTGATTAATTTGCTGAAGGTTGTATGTTTGTATATATGTTTTATTTGTAAGTATAAAGTATATAAAATGAGAACTTAACTCCTCCCCAGAGCATACACCGAATGCGCAACCACTTTTTATATGTCAAATCTACAAATTTCGTTCGTTTCTACTTGTCTCTGTTAATTATGTACAATCTAGTATACGACCATATATTTACTACACATTAGGGTGGGTACTTTTTATTACATTTTTTGCTTAGACAAAATGAATGCATTTTCACGGTATCTAAGGAAAAATTCTCTTTACATTAGGGTGCGTAATTTTTTTTTGTTTAGGCAAAAATTAGAACTCTCCATAAGGTACATATGGGAAAAAATTCCAATTTTCTATACATTAAAAAAAAATTAATTTATTTTTCATAGACAAAATTAATGAGTTTTTCACAGCATCCAAGGAAAAAATTAAAATTCTTTTTTGGCCCACCCCAGTTTATATGTATGTCTACCAGGATCGTTAAAAAACGAATATTTTTCGTTTGTTATTCTGAAAAATTGGTCCTTAAGCAACTCTAAGAAACTATTTCCAAGTATGAGCTCTACATTGTAACGGAAAGATCCTCCTCCTAACAGTTTTCTCCTTTTTCTTATTGTCAGATAAAAAACTCTAAATCTCGCTTTCAACTACTTGAAAAAATCATAAAGTTTCTTACGATTTATATTTATTTTTTAGTAAGTCTAACCTTTTAAAATATAATAACAGTTAAGGTTTGATTATTTTAAGACGAAATTTTTGCTTAGACACTAACAAAATTTTTCTCTTATGAATTTTGTAACTCAATGACAAAAAATTATTTTAAATTGCAAAACTGCCCTACAAAAATGGTTTCTTATCATTTTTCAAAAAGAAAAAGCAAATTTCAAAGCGGAGTACCTAATCTCATAACGAGAGAGATTTTCCTAAAGGTGTCTAAGAACCTATTTTTCATAGAAGCATGCGACCAAAAGATTTTTGGTCCATCCTAGTACATGCTTAAATACACATACATATGTATACATACATACATATTACATATAAGAGTGTATAAAAAATGAGTAAAATGTACTTGTGGTTTATAATTTCACATTAGTTGCTATACTTTGAAATGTTAATTTTGACTCGTAAATCACCGGATACGCCTTCAAGTCTGGGGATGAGTGTATGCATAGTTGTGCGTGTGTATGTGCTGGAGTTCTCAGCATACATGTGGAGACATGAAAATATATAGCAGCAAGTAGACAGCAAAGTCAGCCGCGCACATGTGTGACTGTCACGACATACTTTCATACATACATGCTTACACACACACACACACAAACATAAATAATTACATTCATACATACAGATGCACATACTTAAAAATATATGCGCTTATAGGCTTGGTAGTAGCACTTGTAAAGTGACATTCATAATAATGGTCTCTTAAGGGAGTTCGTCGGTGCTGACTATAAAATGCTGCTTGAACTTTATTACTTTTTCCACACTAAATAAAAGTGTGAGTCGCTGAGTTTTAAAGATCTCGGCTTCGGTAGCATAACTTAGCGACATATCGGATGCGATGTATCGGATGCAGCGGGTATGTGCAGATGCATGCTTTGGTGATTTGAGTATTCTTTGAGACTGAAAAATAAAAGCTAAGCTTAAACTATGACTTCTGCGCTGTTTTTGAAAGCTACTTTTGAATACTAGGGACTTGAATAAAAACTAAATGACTCGTTTAAAATGTTTTCTCGATTGCAACGTTGCTTTCGAAGTAAAAAAAATAAATTTTTTGATAAAAATTTACTTAAGTTTTGAAATCACAAAAAAAATTTATATAAAAAGTTAAAACAAAAAAATTTAAAAAATGTTAGGGCTAGGCTATATGATATCATTTTGAACTTAAATTTATTATAAAAACAGTTAGTGAGTAGCGCAATCGGCATTCCATACACATTATAAATAATTAATTAAATGTTATTTAATTAAATTAGATTACATTTTACTTCATTTATAAAATTATAATTATTAATTATAATTAATTTTTAAAATTTTTTTGTTTAAATAATTTATTTACATATTTGTTCATTTTATCAATGAAGTATAATTGATAATTTAATTAAAATTTTAAAAATTAATTAACTTTTAAATTTTTTTAATTAATTAAAATTAGTAATATGAATTAAAAATTGTTAAAAATTAATTAATTAATATTTAACCAAAAATTTTAATATATTTTATTAATGAATAAATTATAATTAATCAGAAAAGCTGTTAAAATTAATTAATAAAATTAAATTATTCAAGTAATTAATCAATGGAATTAATTATAATTAATAAAAAAAATGGTTAAAAATATATTACAACTTTTTTACAATTTTAAAAATTATTACTCGCACCTTTTAATTCGTTTTAAATATTCTTATTCAATATTTCTTACTTTATAATAACACAGTAGTAATATAAAAATTTTATATTATTAAATGGTTTAAAATGTTTTAAAGGTTGACTTAAGACAGCTCTATTTCACTTGCTGGAAGTAGCAGCACCTCGAAAATCCACACTCTTTAACTGCTCGAGACCACAATTTGTACCCGAAAGCTTTCAAAGAGCATAAAAGTTAACTATAATGAGGAAATAAAAACCTAGCGTAGCAAAAAATATAACAAATAAATACTAAGAATTTGTTGCGATGTATCATATGGTATATTGAGCTGTTGTTGTTATTCTATAAAGCGCCTAATCTCAATTGTACAGATTATATGGCACAACAAAGCAATCATAATATTATTATTGCATTTGACTTCAAACCCTTTCCACTACTTATGTTTAATGAGACACAGGTAGCTAAAATTTCTTAAATACCATCTATTGTCTGTAAAGTCGCGGGTTTGCCCCTCGTTTGGGATTTACAATAGTTAGCGTAGTTTCCGCGTGGAAAATCGCCACGAGTCATTATGTGCTCACCAGCAATTAGGATAATAAGATAGAGAGGTTTTTGAGCTAAGTTCGAAAATGAATGAATTGCCATTTTACGCAACCATAAATAAATATTGAATTGTTGACCTTGACTTGGCCATAAGTGGTATGGTGACCTTCGAAATATTTTTACATTTTACAATGAAATCGTAAAGTAAATAAATCTAAGATATTTTGGATTTTTTTTTTTCAAGGTTTACATACAATTTATGACATAAATAAAATTTTATTGGTTTTAAAGTTTTCAGATTCATTACAGTGTTGGATACTCAAAATGTTGATGGAGTCATCTCCGGTATACCAGTCAATCGACGTGATACTAGTTTCTTGTTCGAACCGCTATTCCCCAAAATTTCACAAATCGAAGACATCGAATACAGGTCTGAGCTTATTCTCATAACCTTATTCTATTACTTAGAATATTTTCCATGTGGATAATGACATACCTTACTTTCATATATCAGTTTCATATATTTTACGTTTCACAATAATTGCTGACTACTTTATAAGTACATACATATTACATAAGTATATCCTCTTCGAAGGTAACAAGCCTTATGAAGCTCAAAGTAATACACAAAGCCTAAAACAAATATTTTTCTTTCCATTATTACAATCCGATAATGCTGTTATTGTTGTTGTGTCAATACTGGTTTGGAGTGCTTTAATCAATGAATATTTTTTCCTTCGTTTAAGGCACCGAACGGCTTCATAAAATCGATGATACTTTTCGTAAAGCCCAACATGTTCCAAAATAATGTCCAGCTCGTGTGAGCAAAAGTAAACTAATGTCTGCTGCGCCATTGAAATATCCATTATTCAAAATTTTACTTACTTTGTTGTTGTTGTTTTTTCGAAAACTCGCTTGATAATTGTGTGAAAGAGACGACTATAGTTCGCTTAGCGGTGACGTCATGAAACAGGCATCGCTACTCAGCAGCCATTGCACGACTGAGTTGTTTTTGGTGCGCGTAGTACACCAATGACTTAAGCCATACGCAACAACAACAATAGTGTGTGGCAAGAACCAATCCAATTCTCTCGTTTTGTTGTGCATGTTGTATGTAATACCAAGTGTTTTCGCAATGGCGATGGGTAAACTGGCAGGCATAGAAACGAGCAGGTATAAAAATCTGCGAATCTACTATTCTAAGATTTGTATTTTATTTGACGCTTAAGGTGGGTTTCTATTCTAGAGGAATAAGTTTCAGCCAATTTTTGAACTGTCGTAAAAAAGTCAATCAATATTATCCTTATAAATACATATAGATATTCATTTTTCTATTGAAATAGAAATTTGGGGATATAGGTTATTCCATATATGTATATGCAGATAAGTCTATAAAGAAAAATCTCTAAAAGTTTGAGGTAAGCGGTTCAGTAGAACCTGAGAAATCGTGAACAGTTTCGTTTTAAGTTTCAGTTTCAGCTGAACCCGTTTGGATGAAAGGTCAGCAAAATACCAATATCTCCGAGACCAATTTGAAGTTTGAAAATTCCGCTTTAGAGATATTCTTGAATAGTTAAACTTTGAAAAAAAAAATCTATTTCTTTAAACTAAACGTGCTTTACGTAAAAATCGTAAGAAATTATGAATTGATTTATTTTTCCAGTAAATGGATGCCAGATTCGAATTGTCTGTTAAATTTATGAGCTCATATATGGAGAAAGCTTCTTAGAGATATATAAGAATCTATTTCTCAGAGTACCAAATGAAAAAAATATTCGTTTCTTTTACCCAACCTAATGTGTATTGCGTTTACTTACAGTTCAAAGCAACTTTTCTTTGTTGAAAATTTCTATACCTTCAAAAATACCGTACCAAAACTTTATGTGAATATTCCAAAAATTTGTTTAGTTGCAAGCTTCAACTACGGTATTAACCGCTTAGTTCAGTTTTGCAGGTCAAAAACGGCCAAAATTTTAATTTTTTTTGAATTGTAGGTCATAATCTTGTTAAAATTGTTTTTTGGGTTTCATCCGTGGAAAAAACCGTAGTCACTGCAGCAGCGGAGCGTCGTCAGAGTTGATATGTAACTTGAAATTTTTTTAATTTGTATTCTTTAAATATTTTACTGCGCATTATTGTTATGTATAATGTGTGATACTAGTTAATAGATCTAAATTTGTCCAAAATTCCCTGCAATCACCCTGCTAGCTCTAAAATATAACAATTTGGAAGCAATCGCATGATTTATTGCAAAAGTCATATGATTCCTGAGTTTTAATGCAAATCAGAGACAAATAACCTAGATGCCTTCAATCGTAGCTTACTATTATCTTGGAATCTATTCATCCATTTTTTCATGAATGTACATTAATGTTCCATTAACATAAGTACATTGTTCCCACTGTCGGTATAATTATTTGAACACTGCACTTTTTCCATTCACGTCTGTTGTACTTACTTCGTATATAAACGTGTATATGCACGTGTATACATTTATATACTGCGGGATGACCAATCAAAGAACAGATGGTTGAAATTTAGCTCTCCGTTTTTCTACCAAGTCTTTTTTGTTAAAATAAAAAATACGAGTGCAGCTTGAAAATTAATTTACATACATATAACCTATGAGAAAATGAATATGAGAATGAACAAATTGTATTAAAACAAGAAAATGCGTTGACATCGGCCGCATCGAAGCTATAATACCCTTCACAGATGAATTCTTTATTGCATAAAAATTACGAATGTCAAAATCTAGAGTACCTAGCGCAGCTAGTTATTCATCGCATCGTCAGCTATACCTGAAAACTACGCGCAAGACGTGTTTGATTGATATCGTTTCTAAGCCGTTCTAGTTATAGCGTCAACATAAGTTAGAAATACAGCATATTTGACTACGGTAAAGCTGCATCTGCGATATGGCAGTTATGGACGATACACTTT
>JBAWJQ010001787.1:0-17789 GCA_037783105.1 Bactrocera zonata
CCAACAACAACGTCCGCCTTGAAATCCAACATCTGATGAGTCGACGCTACGAGCTTTCGAGAGAAAGGTTCTGCGGAAGATTAATGGTTCTTTGCGCATTGGTAATGGCAAATATCGCCGTGAAATGGAGAGCTGTGTGAAATACACGACGACAAGATCATATTTTTCGGATGGAAGAGAACACTCTAGCTTCTCAATTCAGTTCCCGCCGGTGGAAGCAGAGAAAGTGGCAGACATCCCCTCCCTAGGAGAGATCAGGCGGAGAAAGACCTGTAAGCTCGGCTAAAACCATGTAAACAGAGTCTACGCCATTAAAGAAGAATAAGCTTTTGTTTCGTTTCATTCACGGGGATCATGAGATAGCAAAATATCCTTAAAAAAGTAAAATTTATCAAAGTATTCCAAACCAACAACGACTTGAGAATTCGGCAATGATAATTTTTAAATTTTATTCTAATTTATTCGATTTTAAATATTTTCAAGATGAAAGTAAGTCATTCATCTCTTCAATTGCCATATTTTTCATTTTTCATTTTTGAAACAAAAAAAATCTTAGAATAAAAATAAAATATGGGACGGAAGGAGAGGTATTTTTTCGCATTTACTGAGCAATTTTACCACAGTAATGTATATATTTTCAATGCATCAAAATGACTCACATTTTATAAAAATCTGAAATTTTGACATGATAATTAGGGCTGTTTTCGTAATTTGGTCCACATAAGGAAAAGAAAAAAAAATTTTTTCAAATTCTATTAAACTTGAAATTAATTTATTCGAGCAAAAATATTATTGAAGTCACTCAGATATATTTTGCCGTTACGCTATGCGTTAGCTTTCAATAATTACATTAGTAAATTGATGAACATACCAGTTTCTAGATGTATTTTTAAGAAAATCTGTTTTAAGAACTTTGGAGTATTTCATAACTTATTTATCAGAAAAGTTTGTGAAAACTTCACAAATCTTTAAAAAAAAATCTATGCGCTACTCAAGGCTACTCATATCACTATTAATTTTTATAAAAGCAAAGTAAAAAGTCTTAGTAAATATCAACAGAGCAAGCTAATCTTGTAACTAAATCGCTTGCAGATAATTGAATCAACCTTATGTGCTTACATCCGCAGAGCTCAATTACTACATTATTTATCTGCTAGAATCCGGATAGAAATCCTTCCCATCAGAGTACCTGCCCTCCCTGACATATCTCCATTTAACATTCACTACAGCTTGGCAACTTTCCCGTTAACTGTCTGAACTAATCACTCAAGTGTCTCGCTTTTTTCACGACTCTCCCGCAACGCTTACGCCAAGCAAATACTTGGCAAACACGAACCTACCACAACAAGCTGCCACAATAATGTAACTCATTACCAAACTCATTTGCAGCACTTAACGTATTCATCACGGACAACGGAAGACACCAACACGAGCATGAGTCGTAGAGACAAAAAAACATGCACGAAGAAGAAGAAGCAGAAAAATTAAGCCAAGAAGGCAAATAAAAATGCCGCAAGTCGACAAGTGTGTAAAGTGAAGCGTCAAAAGGACGCTCGTGTGGCATGGCATTGGCGACGTTGCCGATGGTGCGAGCTTGGCATGCAAAGAGCGCACGACTTGCCAAATCACTTTCACCTTAATAACGAACCGTCAAGCACAAATTCATAAATGAGCAGGGATTCAACTCAAATTTGCAACATAATAGCACGAGCACAAGGCCACATGGCGGCCAAGTGGGGCGAGTCAGCGCGGCTGCGGGTGTGAGCAATGGAATTTGAGGACGATAAAGGAAGTGAGCGGAAGCGAGCAATTGAGCAAGGCAGACAGTGAGCAGCGCGACGACTCTGGACAATGGCAATTGAAAGGAGGACGTGGGAGCGGATGCGGGAGAGACGAAATAGGACGGGAACTTGGACATATTGGATGGCAGGAGTGGCAGGAAATAATGAAAAGGACACTGCTGGCACGCACCAAGCGCGCCGACATACATTCACACAATAGTCATATACACACAAGAGCGCAAAGGACCAGACAAATGTAACAATGCAAGTGAATGTGTGTGTGTAAATATCAGTACATAATTGTATTCATGCGATTATAAAAGTGTATGCATGTGTGTGTGTGTTCCTTATAGCTGGCAAGGACCCACTTATTAACCGCTGAAAGGGCAGATGACTCTCAAAGCGCCCGGCCAGTGCAGCAATTTATGAACACAGAACCGTTAAGTCATAAACGCTAGTCGTTCAACTGAGTCGTATACAACCATTTGTGTATAAGTGTGTTAGTAAAAGTATATATGTATAATTATGTGTCAGTGTAGATATGCCTTATATGTCTGAGTTTACTTTTACTCTCAAAGTTATACACTGCCTCAAGTGTGCGTGTAAGTTTGTTTGTGTAAGCTTGGTGTTTTTGTCTGCTTTGCCAGCATGAAGGACCCTTTTCTGTTGATGTTTATTTCTTGTTTAGCTCTATTTTATGTAAATTGCAAGATTATGCTCTGATTTGGGATGAATTACAATTGGCTTATGGCATATTAGCATCATCATATTACACGCCTGTATGTCTGTGCGACTGAAGGTATAAAAGTTTGGATGGGCGACCAGCCGCCAGTTGCTGGCTGCTGTAGACTTCTAATGGGTCGGCGGTGCGTATACGTAACATTAAATTCATTTTAATGAAGTGTCGCACGTGGCAGACCCCTGATGTTGCTTTGGTTGTTGTTGTTGTTGTTGTCGCTGCTAAGGCGTGGCAGCCACGCATCGTTGACTGTCAGCAGCAGCAAAGATTATCAACCTACAAATTGAAGGCGTACGCATATAACTGTATATTTTTATTTACTTCATAAGTTTATAATCAGCTGTTGAGATGCGGCGGTGCCATTTAAATAAATGTATAAAATGTAATGAATTTTTCACATTTTACTTTTGTAATTTTACTGCGGTGACCCTGAATAATATGGCGTTTATATTGATTTTGCAAACGCACATGAAAAGTACATAAGGAAGAGCTAAATTTGGATATAAGCGAACATTTCATACTCTTGCAACTTGCAAGGTTTAAAGCCAGGGAGGTACCTTCAAGAGCATAAGACTTGTTGGTTGTATTGAGTCTACGGTGAGTTATAAGAAAAACATAATTTTATAGAGATAACTTACATATTGGCCGATATATGCGGCATAAAGTCACCTCGAAATTTGAAAATCTTTATACTAGGTATATGGGCCCACAGGGAAGTATTGACCCGATTCAATCCATTTGTACCACACAGACATACTATCAGGATAGCATTCTCTCTGAATTTCTATTATATACCTTACGCATTAACCAAAAATGTCAGTAAGTAGGCAACTATAGGACACAGGGATTCAAATATTCGGTACCTAGCGGCTTAAACACTTTTTTTCGTTTTACGCAATTTTTAGTCATAAGGTGGCACACCTCCAAGTACTTATGGTCCAAAAATTTGTACTGATATATTACTTGATTCTTGATTTATATACTGGAAAGTGATAATTTCAAATGAAATTTAAAATTGTGTTTTATGGACGTGGCTGTTGTCCGACTTCACCAAATTCACACTGTAACGTAAAAGCATCACTGAAAGTGGGCGGTCCCACGCTCATAGTTCAATTTAGACCCCAACTGCTTTAGAACTCTTCTATATAATCTCGGGTGTAGAATTAAATGTCTAATGCCATTAAATTGGCTGGGTTACCATACGATTTCATCCAAATTCATACTGTCGGTAGAAGTCCTTATAATATTTGCGCTAGGTTGTTATCTAAATAAATGGTTTAAGAAATATTTCCAATAAATCTATTAGAGGGCGGGGCCTCCTAAACTTTTTCGAAAACTGTTGTCCACAAGTGCCTCTTGCTACTACGATCCCTTGTGCCAAATAAAAGTGTATCAGTTCATGGCATTTTGTGGGTTTTTTCCCGCTGTAGAGCCCCTCAAAGGTCTTCCAAAAACTTCCATCGGTTTCTCCCCAACCTACTTTTTAGTTTTTAGTCCCGAACTTTCTACGATTGGATAAGTGATCCTTTCACTGCTATTTTTTGTCAACGATATCGTAGTCCAAAGAACAGCAGTCCCAGCCGGGGACAGATCTTGGCATCGACGTCGATCAACCTTCGCTTTTTATCGTCAGCTTTTCAGCATCGTTTGTTTTGTTTTTGTATTTCTTATCCATGTTGATTGGGTCCCCATTCAGAGCCAGTATCTATTCCATGAAAAGGTTGTCGCTTTTAACAGCTGAAGCCTGCCAGGGTTTTAACGGTACGAAGGCAGCTGCGACATTCCTATCTAAGATTTAGGAACATGAACCAAAAGATTCATAAAAATTCTTTAGAAGCAGGAACTACAAAATATCAAATTAAATTTCACTAAAACTGGTCCTCTTAAACTTTCCACGCAAACCGAAACGATAAAAATAGTTTTATATTAGAACAATTCACATTCATGTGAAATTTGATCTCCATATCGCATTTAGTGTTTATTTGGCAGAATTGAATGGAAGAAAGGATTCAGTGAAGGTCGTACATTCATCGAAAACTTGCCTCATGTGAGTCCATCCACCGCTGTTAATGACAGTTAGAGAAATAGTGCTTGAAAATCGTCGTTTGGCATCACAGAGATGGCTGACGTAAAATAACATCTCTTATGGATCAGCTCAACATTTAATAATATTTTGGATATGAAGCACTCATACCAAAATAACTGAACTTTTGTTGCAAAGACGTCGAGTAGAGGTCACCAAAGATTTAATTGAAAAGACGGTTCACGATCTTACAGTCATCATATACACCATATCTGGCGAATATAACTTCGAAACTGTCCAACAAACTAGCGCTTCAATAATTCTAGCGCTTCAAAAATACAAAATTTAGTGAAGCCACTGAAGGTTATCTCCACAAAAGACTAATTCCAAGTTTATAGAAAATTGTAGAAAAGTGGATTAAACGTGGTCATGCAATATTTTACTTAAAAACTATATTCAAATTTTGTTTGGACTACCATTCCCCAATTTATTTTTCGTAAAGGAAGTACAACTAGTCTCGAAATATGATTTTAACTTGAGCTGAACTGATCTGCTGATCATGTATCAACTAAGGTAATAATGAAAAATTCTTTGAAAGCAGACAGTGAAAAGTTTTATTAAAAATTAACTAAAATTCAATTATATATTGAATGATACAAATGTAGAACGACATTGTCTTCTAGTTGGATATTAGTCCTTCATTATAAGCTGTATAATTCCCGCTCTTAACCAACTGAGAACTTACTCAAGTTTCTACCCTCAGATGCCGGCCTAACTTAACGGTATCTCAAGTGTCAAATTTGGGCCAATTAGCAGCAAAATAAACTTTAATCCACTGAGATTTTTCCATTCAACTTTTCCCGTAAAAATAATGAAATCAAACGCGCCGCCGTAGAGGCAACAAAAAAGGACTCCGCTGCCAACCGTCGGTCGAAGGTGTAAAGATATGTTTGAATTAAAGTCAAGTTGCATGAGTGGCAGTGAGGGTATATTTTGAGTAGCTCATCAAAAATTATGAAGGATGCAATGTGTTTCGCTACAACAAAGCATATTTGCCGGCAGCCGGATGGTTGTTATTATTATTTTGCTTTTCGCTGGCAGTGTGAATAAGCCTTTATTGCTTTTGTTCAAGAAGTATAACAATTTCAACAAAAGAAGAAAACATTAAAATGAAGATCACATAAGCTGTAACAGTTAAGCATTGCTGTTGTTTTTGTATAGACGCATAGGTGGGTGTTGTGTTGGTCTATTATAGACTATATTTACTCTCGCTTACCTGTTTTGTCTTCGGATGATTGTTTTTAAGAATGAAAGCGCTTCAAGGCAAACGAAAAGGTGCTTAGCAGCAAAAGTGGCGCGTAGTTTAACTAAATTGGTCAATGATGTAATTAGCTTAGATTGCCTCACTCTTGCACTTATGTATATGTAAAAGAATGCCGATAGCGAAAATTTTGCTCTGCAGAAACGTAACCAAACAGAGCAAAGCCTTTTTGTTTCGCGAAAACCTTTTAACATTTATATAATATTTTTAAATATTATTCAGGTTTTTTTAAATCTATTTCAAGTAAGTTTCTCGCTAATTTATGTGGGTAGCAGCATTAACATAATTAAGCTACTTGCATACTTATTTATGCTTCTAGTTTATTAATGCTAATGAACTTTTGTTTTATTTATTTTTTTATGGAAGGGGTCGTAATTCCACTTAACTTTTACATTCAAGGAATTTGCTAGTATAAAATGTGTTATTATTGAGAGAATTACCGTTTTTGCGTGTTGCCAGTCCAACATGCTATTCCCACTGAGAGATTTTAAGCACTTTGTTGCAGCATAATAACGGAAATGTATGAATTTAAAACTCGATATTCGCATAAATTCTACACTCATGAGCATTAACAAGTCGCCATGAAATGAAGTCATTTGAGTTTTAAAATTTACTTTTAATAACATAAAATGCTATTAGCAGTGGTACTACAGGGCGTATGCGTGGCGGTTAAGCAAGAATAATTTATTTATGCAGAGAATAAATGGCTGTTAGTTATATTTAAAATTAATGCGGTTTTTGGATAACGAGCTAGTAATATTAAAATTTTAGAATGAATATTGAGTTATATTAGAATGTATAGAGGGATTTTATTATTATCATAATAGTATCATACATTATCGAATCTATATATATAAAAGAAAGTTGATGTTAGTTACACCATTTATAACTCAAGAACGGCTGAACCGATTTGGTTGAAAATTGGTGAAGAGGTAGCTTAGAACCAGGGTAAGGACATAGGATACCTTTTATCTCTTTATGTCAAAATTTAATACAACTCATAAATACAAAAATTATATTTTAAATCATAAGCATTTGTTCAATATTCATGTTTGTCGGAATCATTTGAATATATGCGTACAATTTTAAATAGAGTCTTCTCATAAATAATACAATTGCTAAATATTTGGAATAGAAGAAAAGAACTGCAACCAAATACGCAGTGAAATAGATTATAACTAGCTCAGTAATCAGTCGTTGAGTATGTATTATACCACGTGCATCCCAAAAGACTGATGGCATAACCTTTCCCGCCGCCTTTTTGTTTTTCCACGCCTAAGAACCGGTTTATAAGGTTCATCATGTGGAGTCCACTACAATGACTGTCGATTGGACTCCAGTGGGAAATGATGGAGCTATGTTTCTATCACTGACGAAAAATTTCGGCTTTATTCCGATTACAGAGCACTTAAACACTTCTCAGATTGTCAAAAAAGTCAAAAAAGTCAGGTTGTCAAAAAAGTCTTGCGGTATTTTTATTGAATCAATTCGTGTGGCACCCATACATCGAGCTTCTTAGTGACTCCAAGCTTCTTCAAATGGTTTATAACGGTTTGATGACTACTATGCCGGTCTCTTTCGACCAATTCAGCGATTTTATCGCAATTTTCCACGACAGGCCTTCCGGAGCGTGGCGCATCTTCGACCACCTTTACACCAGAACGAAAACGTTGAAACCATCAATGTGCGGTGGAAATGGAAACTGTATCGGGTCCATAAACTGCACAAATTTTATTGGCGGCTTAAGATGCATTTTTGCCTTTATCGTAGTAGTACTGTAAAATATGCCGTATTTTCTCTTTATTTTGCTCCATGTTTGCGACGCTATAACTCACGAACGACTTAAAAGAAACGACAAATCGTGTTAGCGCGTGAAATGGGCTTTCCAAAAAGGTATAGCATGACCCGATGCGACGAATAAAACTAGAACTACGCGCTTTCAGCGCCAACTAGCGAAAATACCGCAAGACTTTTTTGACAACCTAATATATCTCATTAACTAATAGCTATAATCCAACTAATAGAAATCATATATATAGATGGTAGTAGTAACGGGTGATTTTTTTGAGGTTAGGATTTTCATGCAGTAGTATTTGACAGATCACGTGGGATGTCAGACATGGTGTCAAAGAGAAAGATGCTCAGTATGCTTTGACATTTCATCATGAATAGACTTACTAACGAGCAACGCTTGCAAATCATTGAATTTTATTACCAAAATCAGTGTTCGGTTCGAAATGTGTTTCGCGTCCGTGTCCGATGAGCGATGAGGCTCATTTCTGGTTGAATGGCTACGTAAATAAGCAAAATTGCCGCATTTGGGGTGAAGAGCAACCAGAAGCCGTTCAAGAACTGCCCATGCATCCCGAAAAATGCACTGTTTGGTGTGGTTTGTACGCTGGTGGAATCATTGGACCGTATTTTTTCAAAGATGCTGTTGGACGCAACGTTACGGTGAATGGCGATCGCTATCGTTCGATGCTAACAAACTTTTTGTTGCCAAAAATGGAAGAACTGAACTTGGTTGACATGTGGTTTCAACAAGATGGCGCTACATGCCACACAGCTCGCGATTCTATGGCCATTTTGAGGGAAAACTTCGGACAACAATTCATCTCAAGAAATGGACCCGTAAGTTGGCCACCAAGATCATGCGATTTAACGCCTTTAGACTATTTTTTGTGGGGCTACGTCAAGTCTAAAGTCTACAGAAATAAGCCAGCAACTATTCCAGCTTTGGAAGACAACATTTCCGAAGAAATTCGGGCTATTCCGGCCGAAATGCTCGAAAAAGTTGCCCAAAATTGGACTTTCCGAATGGACCACCTAAGACGCAGCCGCGGTCAACATTTAAATGAAATTATCTTCAAAAAGTAAATGTCATGAACCAATCTAACGTTTCAAATAAAGAACCGATGAGATTTTGCAAATTTTATGCGTTTTTTTTTTTTTAAAAGTTATCAAGCTCTTAAAAAATCACCCTTTATTATCTATGTATCAGCCACAGTGAAGCGTGGACGGGTCCTCTAGTATTTAATAAAATTGTTCTCGAGCCACTGTCTTCATTTACCAGAAGAAATGTTTCCCAATTAATACATGAATTCCGTGAAATTTTGTTGCTATGAAAAAGGTAGAACCATAAAATGAGCCTGCAATAGTAAATGGGGTTTCAATGTATTCGTAATTTTTATAAAGACTGTTAAAAATAATTCTTGCGTAACTTTTGCGTGGTTACTTTGCATTAAATTATGACAATAAGGCATTATAAAGATAAGATTTTGTGCTAAAAAAATTTAATATGGTTTTGTAGTAGTTTGACTCAGTATTGTTTGAGTACGTGGTGGACATGGATAAAAATTGTCGACCTAGACCATCAAATCATCAAAATTTCAATATCCCAGGAGCTAAAAATTGCACAAAGTAACGGTTTAACGGTAACGCAAATATTTACATAAAGCTGAATATATAAATAACTTTGATGTATGGGTGTCATCGATGATAAATCGTAAATATTATAAATTTCTGAGTCACTTATCAAGCGAAAATTGTTCTTGTCACATCGCGCAAATGAAGGCCAAGTCAAGACTATAAAGAAATTAATTAATTCGAACATATTCTGTATTTAATTGCACCGCCCGAGGAAAAAAAATCCAAAGAAACTGAATCAAAAAACCAGCTAAAAGTTCAACATCGACATTATTATTGACATTGACCCATTTTACTAAATTTTTATACCCTAAATAAACTTTCCACGCAAACCGAAACGATAAAAATAGTTTTATATTAGAACAATTCACATTCATGTGAAATTTGATCTCCATATCGCATTTAGTGTTTATTTGGCAGAATTGAATGGAAGAAAGGATTCAGTGAAGGTCGTACATTCATCGAAAACTTGCCTCATGTGAGTCCATCCACCGCTGTTAATGACAGTTAGAGAAATAGTGCTTGAAAATCGTCGTTTGGCATCACAGAGATGGCTGACGTAAAATAACATCTCTTATGGATCAGCTCAACATTTAATAATATTTTGGATATGAAGCACTCATACCAAAATAACTGAACTTTTGTTGCAAAGACGTCGAGTAGAGGTCACCAAAGATTTAATTGAAAAGACGGTTCACGATCTTACAGTCATCATATACACCATATCTGGCGAATATAACTTCGAAACTGTCCAACAAACTAGCGCTTCAATAATTCTAGCGCTTCAAAAATACAAAATTTAGTGAAGCCACTGAAGGTTATCTCCACAAAAGACTAATTCCAAGTTTATAGAAAATTGTAGAAAAGTGGATTAAACGTGGTCATGCAATATTTTACTTAAAAACTATATTCAAATTTTGTTTGGACTACCATTCCCCAATTTATTTTTCGTAAAGGAAGTACAACTAGTCTCGAAATATGATTTTAACTTGAGCTGAACTGATCTGCTGATCATGTATCAACTAAGGTAATAATGAAAAATTCTTTGAAAGCAGACAGTGAAAAGTTTTATTTTACTAAATTTTTATACCCTAAATAAATTATGCCACGAAGTTTGTAACACCCAAAAGGCAACATCGGAGACCCTATAAATTATTAACATGATGAGCGGAGTCCATTTAGCCATGTATAGGCAAACTAGTCCCTCAGTTTGGGAGATTTCGATCTGAAATTTTCCCCACTTCGCTTCCTCCCCAAGCTCATTTGCAAGAGCAGCTGATATCGGACCACTATACCTTACACCTGCCATACAAACTGAACGCTCGGAATGAAATGCTTGTTTGGAAAGCTTTCTCTCCGTTTATTATTCAAAATATCGCTAAAATATCCGAAGAAGTTTTTCAGGTGGGGTCAACATATCATTTAGCTCCCATTCAAACTAGCCGATCAAAATAAAGTTGCTGTAAGAAATCTTTTATGTATGTGAAGGGTATTCTAGATTCGGTGCAACCAAAGTTAACGTTATTCTTAACACATAATTAGCGACTTAAAGCATTTTGTCTCTATCACATAAATGAAAGACATTAGTTAACCAATAAGCAATGAGAGCTTTAAGACATAACTCAAGAATTAGGCGCTAATTTTAGTCTTATTATATGTAATTTCAATTAAAATTGTATAAATTATTTGTTATTGATCATTTCTTATTATTTTAATCCAATTTGAAAAATCAATTGTTACAAATATTGCAAATCTTATGATACTAGGCGTATACGTAATATTTAAAGACAATCTCCATATATACATTTTCGAGGCAACGAAACATCTAATTTAAACTTTAAAAATTAATAGAAATTTCTTCATTAAAAGTAGTATAATTTTTTTTAAATTCAAATTCATATAAATATTTTGGTTTCTTCACCGAATTAAGTTGGAGCATACAAAACTCAAATAAATTAAGCAATTAATGCTTTACAAATAACAAAATTGACGAAATTTTCATAATGAAATTATATCAAAATATTCTATTCATAATCATTTAATTATTTCAAAGGAATACAATATTAATATTTAGAATAATATCACCTCGTTATTTGAAATATTATTATGAGTATGAAAACAGAAAGCAATATTAATTATGACAGTAGCCAAAGCAAACCGCAAGAAACCTCAGAGGAAAACTGAAGAAATCTGAAATAACAATCCACTCCACAGCCCCGCCGCTGCCGAGGAATCTGCACAGTCAGCCAACAGCAAACGCAAGAAGCGTAACTAGACAAAGAAAGATACGCAAAAAAAATTGCAAATCAGAAGCCAAATATCAGCAGCAATCTCAAAAACGCAGACAACGCAAAATTCTTCGGTTGCAAGAAAACAATTATTTCAGCATAATTGGCTTTAATTGCTGAAAGCACCGTTACTGCCACAACGCAGAAATGCCCAGAAGGCGGGCATAGCAGCAAGTCAGCAGTTTGACTTTGTTTTGAAGAGTAGCAGAAAACAGTAAACAAAAACAAATGCAATAAAATTGTTACGAGAGCTGAAGGGCCAACTAAAGTGACGAAATAAATAGGCAAACTGCCACACACA
The DNA here is from genome assembly GCA_037783105.1 of Bactrocera zonata. NCBI lineage: Eukaryota > Metazoa > Arthropoda > Insecta > Diptera > Tephritidae > Bactrocera > Bactrocera zonata. The sequence continues at coordinate 11,880 of JBAWJQ010001787.1, forward strand.
CCCATTTATAACGGTTGTGCTGGGCTGTTGAAAGCAAATAGTATATGTGTGTGTGTTGGTTGCTGTTTGGTCCATTATGTGGGCGAACCCACATTTATGGCACTTACACATGTTTGTGTATGTGTAAGTGCTGAATTTGTGCTTGCGTGGGTGTTGTTGATGGTGTGTAAGAGGCGTCTGTAATGGCATCTATCACTTCGAGGAAGCGGAAACAAGTCATTTCGTGGTATGTTTCGTGGCATGTTAAAAGCCATGTAAGCTGAGAGGCTGTACCAACAACAACAACTACACCAATAACAAGTTAAGCTGTGCTAAGTGAAATTGTATAAAAATAAGTAATCTTGAGGAGAAGGATTTGTTAGATTTAAGAGATGTTGATGATACTAATTGAATCTAGATTTAGTGGTTTTAATACAGCACAAAGAGTCATTAAAAAACATTTGTAACGCTAATGGGCGTAAAGGCTTCATCGAAAACTGAACCTAAACAAATACAAAACAAGAAATAATACTCTTCAAAGGTGCATTTTTTATAGCATAAAGATCAACTGATAAGACAACTATATGCTATAGTGTTTCGATATCAGTTTCCATTAATGAGCAGTTTCCTGGAGAGGAAATGAGTAATCATAATTTCAGGTAACTTTCGTATCCGTAAACGAAACGGGTGTTCTAAGTAGAGGTACTTTTTTCAGTGGAGAGTCGTATCGGCGCCATTCGCAGCAACTCGGACTCGGACTCGGTTTGGAACAACTTGGCGTCGAAATTTTAATTTGAAAGCGTATAAGATATAGCTTATTTAAGAACCGCAGTTGCTCGACCTTCTCAAGTGACATCGCTTCCCTCAACGGGCTCTTCAACAGTTCCAAGAAGATCCGACGTTTTCGAGCCAAATTTTGTTCAGCCATATCATACCGAAAAAATAAGGGTTAGGTGTGATGTGAGGGCTGGTAGAATCATCGGTCCATATTTCTTCAAAAGTGATGTTGGTGAGAACGGAACCGTCAATGCCGACCGTAATTGCATCATGATAACCGACTATTTGATACCTGAAATTGAAGTTGGTGATTTCGACGACGTTTGGTTTTAACAAGTCTGCCACTTCCCACACATCGCATCAATCAATGAATTTATTGAGACGAAATTTCGGTGAGCAGAAAATTTTACGTTTTGGGCCGACCGATTGGCCACCCAGATCGTATGATATCACACCGTTAAACTTTTTCCTGGGGTGTTATGAAAAGTTTAAAGTCTGCGGGAACAATCCCGCTTGGATTCAGGCCATGGAGCTAAACATCACACTTGCCATTCACGTTGCGAGTGGAAATGCTTGAACAAATCATCGGAAATTAGACTCAACGTCTGGACCATCTGATATAGCCGCGGCCAACATTTAAAAGAAAATCTTCTAAAAATAGCGTTACTACTACTCCGTTACCTTCCCTGACTTCTTTTAAGTACATACTAACAAACAAAAAAAATAAAAATAAAATATTTTATTAAACCAACTTCCATGCTGAAAAGATTTCCTCTCACTGCAGCCCACTGCTGGGTGAAGACATTCCGCCTTATACCTCATTGCTTAAAATCAAGCACAAAAATTGTCGTGTTGTTCCAGTTTACGCGTTTTTTAATTTTCTCCTGCTTACTTTCCTTCTTTTTAATGTCTTTCGGGTCTGCTTTTCTCACTCATTTACTTTTTATGGTTTGAAGGTTTCTTTTCGTCGGAAGATGCTGCAGTTTACTTATGGTCAAGAGAGAGGAAAACTTAATTTTTATGTAATTTACTTACTCAGTTTGATTTGCTTGTTATTTCGCTAATGAAGTCAACGTCGGAGGAAACTGTTTCATAAGATTTCGGTGTAACTAAGTTGAAGGGAAATTTTCCGCGAACTTTTAAAGTTTACTTGCAAGTTACTTTAATTATCCTTGTCATGTTTATGTTGGTTTTCATAGGAATCGACGTTGCAGTCGCTACTTTTTATAGTGAAGTCATTTTATATGTATTTCTTTGGTGTGTTTGTATTTTATTTATTTATAATATTAAAGAATTAAAAGAAGTTTATGAAATAAAAATAAGGTGCTTTCCAAACAGTACTTTAAAAACAAAAACAGAACAAATAGTTTTTTCGGCAAAATCAATTTATTTTATTCAAAATAGTCTCCTTCTGCTTCAGCACAGCTTTTTGCACGGTCCACAGGTATATCGAATGAGTGTTTTAACTCATTGGCCGGTATGACCGTCAGTATGCCGGTGCAAGCTTTTTGATTGGCCTCTACTTCTGTATAACGCTTTCCTTTCATGGACAAATGCATTTTTCCGAAAAGGAAGAAGTCGCACGGTATCATATCTGGTAAATACGGGGAGTGGTTAATGGTTAAATGTGATGTTTGGTCAAATAATCGTCTTTCGAATATTGGATTCTGAGCAGTTTTTGATCGTCCGTCAATTGGGCGGAACAAACCGCGCACACACATTTCGTAAGCCCAAATGTTCGGACAAAATGCTATAAATCGATGTTTTGGAGATGTTTCGGCTGATTTTTGATAAATTCACGCAGTTTCAATGGAGTTTCACGGATTTTGATTGGAGCACATGTTGATTTTCATTTATGTCCTCACGGCCACTTTGAAAACGTTGAAACCACGGGATAAGCAATCATCGCCATAAACTTGTTTCATCAATTGAAACGCTTCAGTAAAAGTTTTACCAATTTTAAAACAAAATTTAATGTTGGCTCTTTGTTCGAAGCTCATTTTCGGACCGATAACACAAACATACAGACACTTGAAACGCAATAACTTCACTTCCTTCTTCCATGAAATGTCATACATTTCTCACAGGACTGCTATTTTTACCTGTCGACATATAGATGGCGCCACCAGGGGGCGCTAGATTCAAAAAGTCTACTTTGGAACGCACCTTGTAGATTAGCCATTATTAATCAATTAATTAAATTATTAATCAATCAAGAACTTATCTAACTTGCTTGGATGAGCTTGAGCACCAAAGACGGAGGAAGCAATGGACATCCGGAAGAAGTTGTTATGAGAAAGTGGGCACCGCGAGTTAAGAAAAATAACGTTCCTTATCATACTCACGAACCCAAATATATCAACAAATCCAGCTGTAAACATAAAAACATATATCATGACATATACACTTAATAATGTGTTGTAATTTTCAGAAACAGATAAGAACTTATCCAAATATATTTTTCAGCTTAAAATAAGAACAAAACAGAATAAGATGAATGTTCTGTCGATACGAGTACAAATATTTGTAAGCAAACCTAATCGTCCCTTGGTCCTAGTATTGCCATCAAACGTGGAGATATTAAACTCAACAAATAGAAAAAATAACAAATACAATATTATTATTATTTAACTCACGCGAGCTCTCTTTTGGCCAAAAGCAACGACTAGTTCGTGATTCCGAACAGTAATTGGAGATGTTCAAGATAATGAACCCGAGTTTTTGCGTCGATATGTGACAATGGATGAAATATTGCTCCGTCGAATTGCCCACGATGCAGGGAAAAACGCCATTTTCAAAATTCGTATTTTGCCAAAGAAAATGTCTTTTATTATAGTAGGCTGGAGACCTTTCAATTGACCAGTTACAGGGGAGGAAAATAAACCACAAAAAACAACAAATATTTCTGTTACAGCAAATGGCTCTGGCCTTACTGCAACCGTCCTACATGTTGTGGCCATCAATTGTATTTTATTTATATCCATATTTTCATCATGTTAAACGCAACATTGCGCAAATGTATATTTTTTTATTGAAATACGATATTAGCAATTTGTTTCAGTAACCCTTTCGTAGTTATGTCCAATTATTTCAAGTATTCAGCAATAGTAAAACAATAAAATTATATTGATATGCTGGATTAGATGAATGGAATGAGCAAGTGGTGCATGTTGAATGATATTTATTAGTTATCTATTAGGGTGTGCCTTAATAGTTTAAACTAGGTTGGAAAGCACTTTAGCCCGTGAAATCGGGTCGATACTACTCCAACTCCCATATATAATGTATAATAATTTTCGTTTTTCTAACAAACCTTATGCCGATTTCTTCTACACGTTTCCAACTTTGTGAGGAATAATAACAGGCGAGGTGAAGATTATAAATGTCGATATTTGGCGTTCAGAGGTTGATTTTAACTAATTTAGTTAATTTTTGTTATCAAATAGTATAAAGATAAGGATAACAAACATAATGTATATAATATTTAAGTGTTGTAGAGTTACCATTCAGAACGAAGATTATTACATATGTATAAGTGTTGAAATGCTTGACTAATTATTTAGAGAAAAAAAGCAATTTGATGTACATAATATCATGCATGCATGTAGTAAAATTTTGGTCGCACTATATTTATTTAAAAAAATTTTTTGACATCATAAAGCAGCACAAAAAATATTAAACCAAGAAATGATAATCCGCTTAAAATTAGCAAATATAAAAAAGTAATTATTTAATTTTTACAAGTTTGGTGTAAATATGAGAGCTCTCTCTTCTTTACATAAATATCATATAGAAGGTCAAAAACAAAAACAACAAACCATTAAAAGTATAAAAATATTTACCTATATATGTAAGTGACACCCTAATGTAAGACATATGCAATACTGTATTATGCGCTAACATTTATTTAGTGATACGCGTTAGTAAATATATATGCATACATACATATAAATTACATAGTATTGTATTATACTTTACGCAGCATGTTGCATACTTATGTATATGTATGTATAAGCATAACTCTTTATTATGCAAACAGTTTGTTCATTTCGGTCTTTATTACTTACTACTATATGCTATGCTATGGTCGATGTTTTCATTTTCAAACTGTGAAATGTTTGCTTTATGCAAATCAGATTTCTAAAATTTATTATATTTCAAGTAGATTTCCTTTTATTTCAACAGTCATATACATAAAAACACATACATACCTCAATATACCCAGTGACTTAGTGCCACAGTATAGCCACAACACGCTGTTGATGCTACAAACAGAAAGTCAAAACGACTACAACAACACAATAACAATACACTTTTACTGGCCTTTTGCATGTATGCGTGTGCTTGTATGTATGTGTGAGCACATCACATGGCTTGTATTTTTAGTAGGAAAAGTCGTGTTTCTCTTTTGTACAAGTAGTTTGCACAAGTTGTTGTATCTGTTTGCTTTTTGTGGCGTAACATCAACATAACCCGAAAGTGAGTGAATGCGTTTTCACATGTCAAATGTAAATATTAACAACGGTGGCCAAAACTCGTACCTGCAGCGACCGCCCGCACGCCTAGCCAAGGCTACTTATCACTCTTACTGCGTCAGTAGGTGAGTGCGTGTGTTTGGGTCGCACATATTTGGCACGACCACTTCGCCCTACGCTCTGCCGTCCGCTTTTGTTTTCACTGCATACATTTCGCTCGATTTCTTGTGTTTGCCGGGTGTGCGTCGACATCTGCTACGCCGCTGCGCCCGCCGGGAAGGACATTCCACATTCGCCTGTTACCATTTCTGAACTTGTACGACCGCATGGCGTCCGCTTTGTCCTCATCAGCGCTGCAGCGCCGCTGAAAATGTTCCGCAATTGTGCGGTACTGTGGCCATATCGGTCTATTTTTTTCTTGCGAATCCTTCTCTGTTGCATTTTTTTGTTGTTGTCGCTCGCTATGTTACTCGTATTGCTGCATATGCGTGTTTGCTTTTCAAACCGGCGAACGAAAGTGATGCAGATTCGTCGACAAGCGTTAGAAAGGAATTTTACGAATCACAAAAGCTACAGCGAGCAGAAATGGAATAGACGAATTAGTTTATTTTTCAGTTACGCATTTCGTGCAGTTGGCATACATACATACACATGTGCTTTAACTAAACCTTATCAATGG